>JAMKCH010021365.1:0-21846 GCA_023653785.1 Ophioderma brevispina | reverse complement strand
TTTTAATGCTGTTATTTTGAAAACAAAAAAATGATTGAAAATTAAGTTTTTACTTATTTTTGAAATTTTAATTTCTATCTAATCACAAGCATTGTTCATTGTCAATATTTTCAATTGAAAAAGAAAAGTTACCTGGCAGAGCTCGACAGTAAAAAAGTAAAGGGGGCGGATCTGTGCACACAAGAAAAGAGTGCCATCTCTCTTGCAAAGCGATTGGGCAGGACTCCACCATGTACGTGCGCCATTATAATTGGCCTGCCAAATTTTAATTTGTGAAAATGTGATATATAATTAGTGACAGGGGAATATGTAAAGCGCTTTGAGACGTGTGTAAAGCGCTATATAATCCTTACATTCTTAATAAAAAAAAAAGCGAGACACATGACCGCACCGGGGTTGGAACTCGCAACCTTCAGATCATGAGTTAGCGGTCACATCCACTGGACCATCTGTACTCTCATTGTATTTCTGCTATAGAAGAAGGGTATCATTGATGTTAAAGGTTCAAATTCATAGTCTAATCATCTCCCCCCCCTGATCGATTACGCTCAGCTGTGACAACGGAGATGCAGAATGCTTGATGCTTTGCCGTTTTGTAGTTATAAACGGTACCGAGATGAATGGTTTGGTGTCACGTGTCAAGTACAGGTCACGTGTCAGGTATCAGGTAACAGTTGCACTTCGGGGGCGACCGATATGTATAAATCCGACTATGTTAAACCAAGGTCTGTACATGATGACCCTCTGCCCAGGAAGTGCTATTAATTTTTCCAAAAGGACACCGTTTCAGTTGTCAAAACAGTACAAATTTACCTTTTCCATACTGGTTCAAAAACCGACGACGATGACGTAAGCGTTGTTTTTTTCCAATGTGGGGATACGTACGTAATTTTTAACCTGAACTGGGTCCCCCGAAGCAAAAAATCAACCAATCAAGCCGTGCGTCCAAATCTTTATTTTTTTCAAAAATTGGCTTTATTCCATACTAAAATTCCTTTTATAGATTCAACATCTGTATAGTGTTCTTTAATAATTAATATTCAATTGTCCCCGCATGAATGGAAAAAAGATTGGGTCATAAGTCTACAAACTTGAAAACAAGTAAGCCGGCTAAATAACCCGATTACCGTGGAGAATGAGCAGAATGATCCCCTAATAGTTTTTAGCAGGCTTCAGCAACTTGCGCGCGGCTGCGGGGGTTATTCTTCAAGCTTTTCCTCTTGATAGAATCGACTTCACCCCAAAACCCATATCCATTTGAGCTTTCGCACCGATATTTCAATCGTTTTGATGTAAGGGCTAGAAAATGATTTTGTAAGCCCATACTTAAATTAATTTGGTCGACCAAATGGGGCACATTTTCGTTTATAAATCCAAACAAAACAATCTTTTAGCCCTAAAATTTCACCCGGGTGTAAATGAAAAAATAGCAGTTTTTTCTGCTACGAAAATTGTGACAATTCTGGTAAAATTGGGGTCCTGATGGACGAGGCTATTAGCCCTCTGACCATGGACCTTTAAACGGAATAAACTGTAAAGGCTGTGGAATCATAGTGGTAGGTTGAATCCTGCGACAGATTACGGAAACACTCGAGTTATGTATCCTTTAGTGTGCGAGTTGCTTCTATTTTTGGAAGTATTTTCCAACGCCTCGTTAGTCCATAGATGGTTTAATTTGCTCATCGATTGGCTTCGATACATGCATCATCACTACTATTAGCTAATAAAATCTCATTCCTATGGCACAGATCAATAGCTTTCTTCACCAGTGTATTGAGCAAATGCACACCATGGATTTTAGTTGATGTATGATACTCAGAACATGCATGGTCAGGTGCTGTTAACATGTGCCCATCCCAGGTTACTGAACGCGAGCCTTGGTAGATGAGCCATACCTTACCTCATAGTGCATGTTCCTATTGAAATCCATAACGGGTAATCGTACACTGCAAAAAGCTAACCGCTTTGAAACCTGCAGAACATGTTTAGGTGTTCTGGATGTACAGAACACGTTTGAAAGACTGTTCTGTACAGTGTTCTCAGAAAACCTGTCGAATACACATGCAGAACACCGTCCGCCGCGTCATGTGTTCTACAAAATTGCAGTGTAGGTGTTAGTCACTGCCATATCGATTATTTCTTCCTATTTGCAGGTCGTCGGTCGAGTCGTCCTCTTTGAGAAGCAGCAAAATACGATGCGACGTCACTGTCATATCGATCTATTTCGTCCCCAGTTATGTTTATTTCTTTACAAAGTGATATCCCCTGATAAAATCTTTCTGGTTTGGTCCAATACGCCCATATCTACTATGAACCTTTTTATTTGTTCTCTACGGAGTCACTTATTATGTGAAGCGATCAGAAAAATGAGTCGGAAGTTGTCTGTTACATATGTCCTTTTTATTATTATCTATTTATTATTATTTATTTCTTTACTCAGGGTTACCCGATTCAGCTCACAGCGGTTCTTATACGGGGCCCCGCATCATCATTTACAAAGGCCTTTCGACAGGGTCAAGATCTTAATTCCACCACAAATCCAATGATTGCAAGAGGATTACTACTAACATGGCGCTAATCCTATACAAATGTGGCTCAGCTTTAGATCGATATAATCTCGCCTGCACCCAGCCTGCCGAATTTAAAATAAGTCGTGTGTTTACGGTCGGACTTAAGTCACTTATCACCGGTTCTAACTTTGGTCGGTATTAGTGTCGGACTTAAAGTGGCAGTGAGAACGCGCACTGATCGGATCTATATTCGGTCGGTATTAGTATTGGACTTAAAAGTGGCAGTGTGAACGCGCATTAACGGTATTAGTGCTTAGTTACGACATAACTTTAAGTCCGATAAGCTCATTACCGGTATTAGCTGACTGTAAGTGGTCCATGACAACTGGCATCGGAGTTATAAACTTTCACCCAAACAGGGTTAAAATAATCATTAAAATTGAAAGAAATATGTGAAAACATCGTTACTTATCGAAATCTGTTTTTATTCATGCACAGGAACCTAACACCATTGAAAAAACTTTCAAAAATGAATGGTAATTAAGGGCAAAATCAATTCATTTTGGTGAAAATGGTACTTTGTGTGATAACCAATACAAAAGTAATGCAAAGTCCGTCTGATGAAAAAGTGTCCGTCCGTCATGATTTTCAATTTCAATTTTGGTGAAGATATATTTAATTGATCTATGAGTACACTTTCATTCACACCCAGTGCAGGTAAATATACAGTGGATAGCTCAGCATGTTTTTTTTTTCCTAATTTCTGACTGCCTAAATATAAAACCACTTGTATCTCTTTTGCCGTCACGTGATGGACAATTTGATCAGAATGCTACACCGTGTGAAAAACTTAGTTCGTAGAAAATATTTTCCTAATATTTTTGGTTTCCTTAGAAGAATGTTCAAGCTATACACAGTGTAACTTGCTCAATACATAATTCAGTTTGTGGGTACAGCGAGCCAGCAAATCAACAAGCTTTTAGAACAGGACACGCCACCGTTGAATACATTGTACTTCTATTTTCAAGGCATGATAGAAAGCCTATTGGGAAACCAAATTATGAAAAAAAGTGTTGACTTTTAGTGAAACCAATTTGACTTTTTCTATATGTTAAATGTTGTATTTACATAGTAGTTACTATTCAAAAATGCCGACGCTCTCCTGGTTAGACGGGCATCTAACCAAAATATCACTTCTGTTTGTGGATAACTGCAGATTTTGATATTTACCATCCTGTATGTTCAGTGGAACAAGCCATACATAGTGTATTTGTTTTTATTGTTAGTGAAAAGCTTTGAATAGGCCATGTTTAAACAGCGATGACACAATATTGATTTGTAGTACCCGGTGCTCACAAGGTTAAGAGGGTGAATTGAACTATGCTGTCTTTATTTAGTGTAAGACTTTTAAGAAAAAAAATAATATTATAATTAATAGTTATATAGCTGCTTGTGAAACAATTCCTATATGCTTCAAAAAATGATTTTAAGTACTAGTATTACAAAATCCAAGTTGAATTTTGATAGGTTATTTGCATTGAGAAAGCAGTAGTGTTACGGGATGTGCAGGCACAGCAATTATCTATGATAGTACACTGAAAGTTACATGTGCTATAATATAACAAAACTTAGAAAGTTTGAAAGTAAAAGAAAAATCAGACCAAATTAATTATGAGTGAAAAAAGTCGTCTGTGATGTTGTCTAAACACCTCCTTTACAAAATGGCCTGATCAAAGGTTCTCCACCCCTTGTAATGTTGTTACAACAATGGTCCAAGTAACTTGAGATATTAGGGAAAATCCTTAAAGATGATTTCAACACAAAAATCTGAAAATAAACATTCCCCTTGATGCTAATCCTAAGCCGATCAGGCTCAACCTTGCTCAAAGAAGACGAGGTAAGAAGGAAGCTGTTTTGTGGGTACATTCAGAAATCATGCAGAATGCTGAGCTGGGCTTCCGCCAGGGGCGTAACGGGTAACTAGACCTCTAGTCAAGGGTGGGCAAGGACTGAAGAATTTCTTCCTTGCAGTGGAGGGGCAAATATTATTTTCCCGAATCGTGGCGTACCAGATTTAGGGAAACAATAATGGAGGATTTGGGAAAATGTTTAATGTACTCACTTCGCTCGCGGGCCGCTCATGTTTTTAGTCGCCAAAAAGGGTACGGGATCAGCTCTGCATGCTGTAAATCAATGGACATCCTCTCTCTCTTCTCTTTCCTCCCTTTTCCTTGCCCCTTTTTCTCCCTTGCCTTCAAATTTTTCTCCCAATTTTTTTTTAAAGGGTGATGAGTGGCCCAACCGACCAACGCCACTGCTTCAGTGCCCTACTTCAGGAAAGACAAAATGCCACCGTTAGTTCCGATAGAGCGTCCACACGTACTTTACTAGTACCGGTGTCAGAAACTGAGTGTCCCCCATGAGAGAGTGTCCTAGCTACCATTAGCAACATGTACGGAATATTAAACCGTGACCTTGTAGACGAGGCCTTAGGTAAGTGCTGAAAACAAATGATGACTACAGCACTCAATGGAGAACACAATAGACAGATGGGTGGTAGGACCACTCAGCAGGTCACACGGACGCTGTAATTATATGACACCGGTATAGGTATTACAAATGTTCCGATAGAGTTAATACGCATGCGCGATTCACACTACCATTTTATTCTGACCACTAATACGACTCAAATTTAGGTTCCGGTAATAAGTGGATTTATGTCCGATCGCATGTGGAGACGATTACAATAGGGTAAATAGGAGTGAGGGGATTGGCGGTTTTTTTAAAAAAAAGTCTATCGGAAATATAAGCCGTTAAAATATAAGTACGGTAATAACACACGTGTGGGCCGAGCTTCTCAAATAACAATTACAAGTCATCAAAATCCCTATCGATTACACTCTCGAGTATGGGACTATAGTGGTATTTATAGTCGGATTTTTTATTTCATGTCAGTTCATTAAACAGTTTTTGGGGCGTGCGACGATTCCATTTCTGAGAGGTTGTATGTTTACCCAATAATACATAGAAATTCGATTGTCACGTTACCGGATCAGATTAAGGCCATAATTAAAAAAAATTCCTTTGCTACGAAGCAAATGTTACAGGCAAATGCACTGCATAAATCCCCAAAACAAAACCTTGAAAAACTCTGAAGCATCAATAACACAAATGATAGGAATAAAGTAATTATTACTAACCAAAGTTAGTTTACGTCAATAAGGAATATAAAAAAATCTGATTACGTTTACATTTATTCGTCTGTTCAGGAAAATTATCAATTGGTCCAATCATTATTATAGATAAGTTATTTAGAGTTTTGGTCAGTCATAACAAACTTCAATAATCACGTGGGCCTAATCCTCCTCTTTACCCAGCCTTGATGTTCATGACACATTATCCGTTCTTTGATTGACACCAAACAAAGGAATCGATAGCGTGTCTCAAACTTTACGACAATCTGTTCAATTGAATCTGGCATGAAGCCTTTATAAATTCGATACAAAAAAGTTCATGTACAATGGGTTAAAGCATCTTACTCTTTTGAACAAAGTTTAGCGTTTCAGCTTTTAAAACGGCTTTTTAGTTTTTGGTCTCAACCCATCCCCTCCACATTGATTCGTACCATCGACAATATGCGTTTACTGACAGGAATAAAAAATCAGACTATAAAAAAAAAAAAAAAAAAAAAAAAATTCTATCGGACATAAGCCTGATTAAAATAATACGGTAATAACTACACGTGTGGCCGCAGCTTTTCTCCAATAACAATTACAGTCATCAAAATACCTATCGATTACACTCTCGAGTATGGGACTATAGTGGTATTTAGATATTTTGAAGTTGGTTCAAGCAAAAGCAGATGATGTACGAAACGACTTCCGGCTCAATTCGTTTGATAGCGTCACATATTTGGCTGACTGATATTCCTGACTGTTCAAAGGAGGTTTGTTGAAGAAGTCTTATATTTGTGCACCATAAAACCACTCAGTATCAACATTAAAGATTAATTTCAAATTTCAAAGCATGTAGTTCACGTAGCATTCGCAGTGAAAGTTGTTATCCATTACCTTTTTTGTATTGTTGCTGGTTTCATAATCACGATTTTTTGGGATGGACCATAGCAAGTCCAACTGATGTGGTTTTCGACCATGGTTTTGCATCTGTCCAACTCGTTGCAATATTTACGGTCAGAACAGGTGTTCGCAAGATATTTCATACTTTGACTAAATGCTACTCATTTTAATATAAATTACTTTACCGAAGCATCGCGCGCTCTTATGTATAATTAACAGCCTGGGTAAATCTTGGCAGGTGTTTTATACATAACAAGACCTACACCTCTTGCAAGCGCTTTAGTCGGGTAGCCTAGGTCCAACTTATGGTCTGACCGTAAAATTGAGTATGGACCCAATTTTTTGGATTAAAATGATAGATTAGGGTGTGTAGAATAAGAATCTGCCGGGTGCCACCTGGGCATTCTTGAGCATTTTGAGAAATTCAAGATGGCGTCGCCATGGAGTTACTAGATATACTATAGGACCCAATGAACAAGTGCATGGCACTTGCAACATTGAGTCATACTCCAAATTCAAAATGGAAGCAAAATCTAATAATTTTAAAATATGCCCTATAACAGCAAATATCTGCGATAAAAAATAAACACGAAGTACTTAGATTATGTTGATAGACACAAGAAATATATTTTTGATACTTTTAAAGTTGTAACATGACGTACACTTGCCATACACTTGTTCATTGGATCCTATAGTATATCTAGTAACTCCATAGTTTGATAATATAGGGTTGAATAGATAATTATCATTTAGAGCGACGCCATCTTGGATTTCTCAAAATGCTCAGGGATGCCCAGGTGGCACCCGGCAGATTCTTATTCTACACACCCAGGGTCGCTAATTATCACAACCCAGATTTTACCCCTTCTGGCTTTGCGATTCCTCTTATGCACTAACGCTACTGATCGTCCTACAATGATCTACAGGGACCGAGTGGAGTAAACCTGTGATCGCTTTGTTCAATTTGAGAGGACCCGAAACAGAAAATAGGGTGTTGATATTTAATTTGAACAACCGAGAGCTTGCGATCGCTAGACCCCGTTGACCGAACAGTTGTGTAAATCTTCCGTTCATACTACTTTCAGTTCAAAGCTCCCCTGCAAAGAGCAAAGAGAGCAGAGAACAATAAATGATGCAAGATGTAACGTAATATGTATAGAACTGGAGAGATAGAGATATAAAGATCAATCATTGACAGTTATATTTGGTCTCTCCACATTCTGTTCGTGAGCATTTTTTTTCATGTGTAGTTTTAGTAAATTGAAACTCACCACGATTATTTCTCGCAGCCTAAAAAAATGACGTTTTTAAAAAAAATGACGTTTTTTTTCTTAATCGGGAAGGTCGGCATGGACAATGAGCGGTTTGGAAGCGGCTCGCATCACAATTGGTTGTGTGCAGTTGATAAGTATAGTTGACAATGAGTCTGCTCCGAGCGGGAGAGAAGATGCGAGCCAACTGGACATGTTAAGGTGGATGCCGCATGATCGTGTGCACAGCCGTCTACGGTCAGTACACGCAGTCATCTCCAAGTAGATTTAGAGCCCTAGCAATACAATCAGTCTTTTTTTCGCGACATGACGCGAAGTTTTCTGCGAATGCGCAACGCAGCAAATATGCGTAATATTTTGCGTAATTTCATGTGCGCGAATTTCAAAAACAAAGGGTATCTTGCGCTGTTCTTTCATCACCTCTCTCTCTAGCCATTATCCGATATTGGCGGGATGTCATCGCACCAAAGCAGGCCTATAAAACAATATAGAGGCAGAAAAAGAGAATAATTCAACCAGTAGATTCATGCACTACCTGTACATAGTTTAGAACAGCCATTGTTAAATTGTTGAAAAATTGTATAGGCCTACGACCTTATGTTTTGAAGTTGTGAGTTGTTGATGCTAACCTCCAATTTGGACAATCTGAATGCAAGTTAGTGGAGGAAAAACTCCGCATGTCAACGATAACAGGATTTATTTTATCTTGTTTATTTGATTTATTTATTCATTTATTGGCATATTAATGCTTGAAAGCTATGATTTACTGATTGAAATATAAATATCAATGTTATCAAATTATGTATATGAAATCATAAGTTCTCCTTATTCAACAGTTCAAGACATAAAAATATCTTGTGTATTAATAGTTTATCTATTTGTACATGCCGTCATATCAAAGAGAGTGGTTGTTATGGTAAATTTCATTTCCCATGGACCTCTTTGTTGAATTTTTCAGATCGACAAATAAAACAAAATTCTATAGGGATTTAAAAACACAGTATAAAGCCTATATTTCAGGGGGTAAGTCGGTAACAAGCTATCTATGTAGGCAAAACTCAGAAAGTGTGAGAATTCGGTTACGTACCTTTTCAGGGTTAACTTGTCCGTGAATGTCCCTGTGATACTGGTATAAATAAAAGCAAAAGGACTAAACATTTATTGATCTCTTTATTTCCTTTTAAGCATTTAATTCTAAAAAACCCAAACATTAAAAAAAGTCCAAATAGTGGAGGGGCCTATGTAAAATTTGGTGAAGTTCATGTTAATTGTTGGCAACTACTATAAATGTATACTACTGGGTCTGTCTATTCAGAAAAATGATGTTGCCATTTTTTTCATTGACCTTTAGTGAACTTGACGCAAGGTCAAAGGTCAAAATGGTCATACGTCGTCCAAAGTACATCGACCTTAGTACCAAAATGTGGCAAATTTCACAAGGAACATTGCATATGATATTTATTTTGTTATTTGACCTTTCGTTTTCTTGTTATATGCAAATAACCTAATTAGAGATAATAATATACATATAAATTGCCTTTATTCAGATCCCAGTCCTGTCCAAAGCAAGAATTAGGCCTCAAGTTGTGCACAATGCAGACATCTGTAAGAGGGTCGTCGAGTGCCAAATTGTGTAAGCACGTATTTCAATACGGAATAAATCGCAATCTCATCATAGTTCGCAGTTCACACTCCATAGAAAAACGTTTTACACAATTTGGCACTCGCCAGTGGTGTAAACACTCTGCTTGATAGAATGAACCCTACACAACCCCATTATTTCTTGCTATTAATACCCATGGGTAAGTAAAGTAAACCAAGTTGCTTTATAAAAATGTGCAAGAGAAAATGATCGATGTATAGTCTATAGATACCAAATTCATGGAACGAATCGTTGTTATTACCGTGAAATAACCACGATTTGCACTTCAGAGACAAAAGTATTATACTTTTTATCTTAGTGTCAGTCACATGGAGGGGGGAGGTAGGGCCCGTAGCTATACCATTTTTTGCCAAAAAAGAGACCCATAGCTATAAATGAGTTGACAAAGCACTGTCCGGCAGTATGCGTGAACATCTACAGGGCTCATGTGCTTTTATAATTCGCGCTCAATCAGGTGTGATAAGGCTATTGAATGCTAACTTGTGCTAACATTGATGTCACCTCATCTATACCAGAGATGCAAATTTTGGATGCCCTTTTTCCTCAAAATTTTGACATTTTAAGCAAAATTGGACAATATTGACTTCAGATTGAGGAAATTTGACTAATATTCCAACAATTTGTAGAAAAAATTGGCTTCCAATTGAGAAAATTTGACTAATTTTCCAACAAATATGAGAAAATTTTGAAAAATGACCCATTGCTATACCAAAATTGGCATGAAAAAAGGGTAATTGATATACCAGAAGGCTAAAAATTAGACTGATGTCTGTGGCAAGTCCCCGTATGGTCATTTGTGTTGAGAATTCCCCCACCCCCCTTCCGCCCCTGCCTATACCCAACCCTCATGCATCATAGCTGCTATATATTAATGCCCATTTGTAGGTAAAACACATTGTGTTACAAGGTTTGTAAAAATGTGCAAGACAAAATTGTGATTTTCTTCATTTGTAGGTATGATGCTTTATCCTTTTCAACTATAGAACTTGAATAGTCTATAGTCTAAAGCAAGATAAAGTTAGAGTCATCCCTACCCCCACCCCATTATAGCTGCTATTAATGCCCATGGTTAAGTAAACTGAACTGTGTTACACAATGATGTTCCAGACAAAATTGCAAGTTTCTCCATAAAAATGTGCTAGAACATGGAAACATTGTTAATGCTGTCACTTTGCTAAGATTCATAGATGTTATATTCTTGTTCAACCAATAAGTTCACATAATCTTTAAGTGTTCTAAACACTTATCTAAATTTAGCTTTTTTTCTTTGACAAAACCTGTTTTCTTTGAACATTGATCATTATTTCCCTGGTCTTAGTGTATAGAGTGTATGCAATAATCCAGTCAAGATAATATAACCACTTTGGCATGCCATACTGGAGGACAAACATCCACTTGCTGAGTATAGGTCCCTTGATCGATTCCACAATTATCATGTGTTATCAATTATTATGTGTTATAACTGTCACAGACCACTTGGAGAAAACTTTTAAGATTGATGGGTTCATTCATACGTGTATATGACGTTGTACTGCATACGCTCGCTAAGTATATATCTATATTGCTGAAATTTTCATATTTTGTGTCCACAATTGTGCACTGTTTGCATTTTAGCTGGAAGATGTCATTTTAAAGACCAGAAAGTCTTTTTGTTGCCAAAAGACAAAGACGGGAAACCAATTTTAAGCTCTGTGCAGTATGCCAATAGTCAAAAAGTGATGATCTACTTGTTACAGAACCTAATTCAAATTATACACTAAGCTTTTGAGTTTTACTCGTGAACGTGGGCTCTGGCAGTATGGAGATGGAGAATATCATGAGATCAGCAGCAGGTCGCCATCGCACCCCCCTCCCACACGCATACACACACACAAATCCCACAAAAGGTGTAAAAGGTCCACTTTTGTTGATTTTGTCTATAAAATGGTCCAAAGTGTAGATAAATTTGACTTTTTAGTGATGATATGTTCAAAAAGGACCATTTTTCGGGGGTTTAGTCTGCTTTTACCACAAAGTCCACATTTTCAAAGTCCTGCACCCCTAAACAAGGAGTTTCAAAAAGTACCACTGTAAACAAGTACAAGTAATTTGATAGGTCTAAGAAGCACCCCCAAACAAGTATGGTAAGTGTAAATACCCTTAATAAGTATTGGCAATATTTGACCCCTAAACAAGTAGAAATTTGTTTCTTTGAAGGCTACTGAATAGCTCATTTACACAAAATGAGCCGAATACGATACAAATTCAAAATTCTCAAATTGTACTCTAATGTAAGTTCAAGTGTGAAAAGTACACCCTATTTCCCAGATTTCAGTGTTTTTGCTCTCCTTTTCATGTTAGGTATCGTGTATATCTTGAAAAAATACCCCTTTTACGTGTTTCTTCTTGGTCGCGCATGATATCCCCTTGCCAATGACCAGTGACCTCCCCCACCCCCGGACTCTGGATGGAAAGAATAATTAAAACATCACACATGTGACTGCAACTGAAAAGATAACTATTGTACTAACTTTTTTTCTGTCGTTCAAATGTGGTTATAACCAAAATTTATTCCATGGATGTGGTAAGACCACAACCATTTTCTCTTGCACATTTTCATAAAACAAATTGGTTTGACTTACTTACCCATGGGCATTAAATAGAAAGGTATTTGGGTTGGGTATGTTCTAACTTATTACATTGTGCAAAACATGAGGCTAACTCTGCTTTGGACAGGACTGGGGTCTGAAAACAGGGCAATTTATGCATATTATGTCTCTATTAGTTATGCATATAAACAAGAAAACAAAAGCTCAAGTAACAAAATAAATATCATAAACATATTCCTTGTGAAATTTGCCACATTTTGGTAACAAGGTCGATTATACTTTGCACGATGTATGAACGCTTTGACCTTTGACCTCGTCAAGTCACTAAGGTCAACTGAAAAAATGGACAACATCCGCTTTTCTGAATAGTCAGAACCCAGTTAGAATACATTTAGAGTCGGTTGCCAACAAATAAACATGAACTTCATAAAATCACTCTCTGGAGAACATAGGCCCCTCCACTAAAAGTAAACATTTAAAAACACTAACGACCAAAACCAAGCCAAAAAAAAATCCAAATTTAAAAAAGTGAAAAGCAAAAAAATGGAAAACAAAACGTTGAAAATTAATATCAGAGTGTATTATTTTATCAAAAAATGTTTTTACATTACTGTGTGAAACACGTTGCAATGTTTTGGGTAGCATTTATAAAATTGGGTATGGTTATAAAATAAAGATAATGGAGGCTATATTTAATTAATGCGTTGAAAACATTTATAAAGTATAAACGTGTTTTTACTGTGTACTTCTTCGAACATGCAACTTATAGCCAAAGCCAGAAGCAAATTCATACGACTTTAAGATTTTAAAGGTGCTTGTTCCGATTGCCTTTGGGACCCCCCGATTTAACAGAAGTAGTATCAAATTGGTATCAGATGAGAGTCCGTATTGTTTCATTGGTGTTCCTGAAATTTCAGCTTTTCAAATCCATGTCTTTTTTCTCAAGATAAGAGAAAACACCGTTTAGTGGTTAACCATCATAGCAGCAAAGTAGTGAATAGGGCGTTGCACTATGCATTATCGCGTATGGCATCAAAACATTAAGTCGGTTCACGGTACTTGATAGGTCAGTGGGTACAAGTGTCAGGTCTCATGTCAAGTAGAGAAACACGATAGACAAAATCGGAACAATCTAAAAATTTTTAAACTTAAAAAAAAAAATAAAATAAAACTAATAGAGCCAAAAGGTTGAAATGCGGAGGGAATAGCCAATGCAAAAATAAAGATGAAATGATTCAGTAGGGCAGGAAATAACTTTTGTCTTCCGATCAACCGAGGAATTATCTGAGTCAACCAAGCGGTGATGAATCCGCGATTATATGCATTCTGGATACGCTCCTCTTCGCCAACTTTAGAAAACTGTGTACCAAATTTTGGCGAGAAAATTGTGTTTTTCATAACGTAAATAGGCCTATCTCGAAAACGAAGTCCGTGACCCCCTCTTTTTATTTCAGATTTTGAATCAGCACCAATGAAAATACCTTGTATCAAATTTTAAAGACAATTCCAGGAAGAATTCTATCATGCGGCATCCACCTTAAGTCGCGTACCCAGGATTTGAGGTGTCATTTCTTGGCGTCAACAAATCGGCGACCAATCAGCGAGCAGTCTTGACAGCAACATGTCACAACATGTGCCGTCGAGTCAAGATCGGCGACTGATCGAGAACTGAATGGTGTCACCGATTGAACATGATTGCTCTTGTTGATATCGTGTTGATGTTGCCGGCCGCGTGCAGCTAGGCAATTCAGAATCTCTTGTCTTGACGCAATGTTCCCGGAACCACCGTAGGTGGCGTAGCTCACGACTAGGGCTTTGGCGGAACTCTCTCAAGTTTCGTAATTGAAATATCAGGTAGGCCTAATGATCTAAAACGCCACAGATAGGCCTATAGCCAACATTTTAACATTGTATCGCATGGAACGCCTTAGAATGGTTTCAACAGGGTTGGAAATGCTGAAAAACATACGAAACCGCATAAATCTGAGCCAAAAAGTGAATTTTGTGAATTTATTTAAATGCCCCGTGACATCACGATAAGCATGGGGGGGAGGATGAGCATGGGGAGGAGGACAAATGATCACATGATTAAGCCGTCTTCGGAAGCATTCGGATGCTCGGGAAACGTCACCACTGACCTCTATACATGTGTAGAGGTCAGTGAACGTCACCCAAACAATCTTTTCTCTTCAAATTGATACCAAATTTGACCGATTTGGAGTAATTGTTTAGATTTTACAATCGAATTATTATTCGCTACACAAAAGTGTAAATTTAGAATTTGTTGGCTTTTTTTTATTAGGTAAGGTTTAAGCATTATATTTTCAACACTAACAAACAAAATCCCGCCTGGCGCAGTCGATAGAGTTCTCGCCCCGAAACCCTGCGATCCAGGTTCGACCCCCACACGGGGAGTATTATTTTTTTCCTTCCTCTTTCATCTTCCTATAATTAATAATTTTAGGCACTAATGGTATTCAAAGTACTAATTAGATTTTATTTCATTTTTTTCTCGAAAAATACGTGTTATAGGCCGGATCGGACCGTATCAAATGAATACACTCGTACAAGACAAAAGTATTGTGAATACCGTACCTAAGGGTGGTGAAAGCTGGCGATACACTAAGCAAATATTATCATGATGATGTATGATGAAAAACATCCGCAAAATCAGTAGGTGAGAGGATGCATTCCCCGTATGGGTAATGCATCCTCTCACCACCAGAATCCTTCATCAACAACAATCATTCTCCAAGCACAGGAGCATAACACAAAAGTATGTGCAGTACATTGAAATCCCTTCAGCATGCCTTCAACAAACAGCCCAAGGGTCCTTGGAAGTTATTTGAAAATTTTCATTGTTGATGAGATATCCATGCATTTAGGATTGACACATGTATTGTCCCGGGGGATGCGCCACAACATCTAGAAATGTACAGCTAGCCCCTTCATCTGGCCAGACGCAACACATGGCATCTAGGCCTATCTCTAGTTCAGAAAATCTCTGGATGAAGGCGGGGGAAAATTGCAAACTAATAATCCCTAGTCGAGATAAAAGTTGTAAATTTTGCAAGTTTAAACACGACTGTTAGCCGATGTTGAAAATAATGTGGCCTTGTGTAGTTGTGAAGAAGTTGGGCTGTGAGCTGTCTTCTATGTGAACGCCACTTATCTTCTACAGTATATACCATTTCACAATATCTTCTTTGTTATATATATTTGCATGTAGGCATCTTTTAAGAAATAGCTTCCAAACAAATAACAATGAATAAACTTGAGAGTGATCCCTTCCAGATATGACACGGTAAGTTTTTCCTGTTTTGTTTTGTTTTTATTTTTGTATCTGTTTGTTATACGTACTTGTTGTCTTCTAAAGTTTGTGGTCAATTACAGCTGTTGGCCTATCAAATGCATTTGTTAAATAAAATATTGTTTTGGAATATAAATTACTTTATTACAAAATGCGCAATGGCTTTCATTATCGGCGTTATATGTGCACAAGATGAGAAATAGAAATAGAATAGAACGTGGCTGCTTCTTATACCTGGCGTGTTCGTTTTCCTATAAATCTATCCTATTGATACGGTGTCTCAAAAAGTTGTCTAAATGGCCATTTAGTGATCCCTTAGAGGTCAGAGTGTATTAGCTATTTTAAAGCAATAACAGCACATTTTTGGTTTGTTTCCAAATCCAATGTGATATTGGAAACAAACCATAGATATTTTTTTCCGTATTTCATGAGAACAAATAGGGGGTAAGGAATTTATCATTTAGTGGACATGAATATTTTAAGTAGAAAGCCTGAAGTAGATACGATTAAATTTGATTTAAATCTGGATTAGCACAGCTACAGAATCGATCAGAAAGGGTGACAGCAGGCCTAGTAGACTAAGCCTCTCTCTATGGAGCCCTACAAAGTACAAATCAACAAGTTGCGCAGCAACATAAACTCAGTCATCGTCGTCCTGCCATGTACACTTTAGTTGCTACTCCCAATGCCCAATACACGTACACACTTCTTTCAATACAATTTACAAATGAAGAGCGCCGCTCATTACTCTCATTACTGAATGGTGACGTCATATTTCTGATACAGCTTGGGGAGATTTTGGAAATTCCTCAATGTATGTTCATGACGTTCGAGAGACTTTTTAGACCTCAGCTTGTCAAAATTATATGCGCAATGATAATGGGAAAATCCGGTATGGTCTCGGTTATCGGAAGCTGAAAACAGAATTTAAATAAAACTTTCCGTTGTTGAGTGTTGGTGTTTGTTTTATGTTTGTAACGTTGCGCCATGAGTCAATCCCGGAAATTGAGGGTTGAAAAAGTACTCCTAAATAATCGTAGATTATGCGCGATATAATGCGACTAGTGAGATGTACTATCTGTGTCGGAATTACTTAGATCATTCCTGAACCCACAGTGTCATCATTGCAAGGTGACATTCACTTTAAATAAGGTGACAATGGAAATATGCATGGCTATTTTTCGGCAGTGGAACCAAGTTTGAACTGGGAATTGCAATGGGAGTATTGATTGCTGTCATAATTATATGCGAGGAAACGTGTTTGTGGGCGCGGTCAAATAGGGTTTGCATGACACGTACAATGTACACACATTCGATTGTGTGTATATTTAGGTCAGTCACCCGAATGTACTACACATGCGCGAATTCAGCGTCGGTGACTTGTCACTAGAATCTTCTATACAGGCGTCAATGGAGAGCTTTGTTTGTGCAATAAGGCAGTCCTAGACCATGATGTCATGGCCACAGTAGTAGAGTTGAATTCTGCAGCCAGGGATAGGGTTACCTCTTTGAAATACATCACATTGGTCACTAGTCCACCAAAACACACAAGGGAACTTTAAAAATGTTTTATACATGAAGAACATGGGGAAAATGTATAAAGTAGAAATATTTGTCTGGGATTGCCAGCAGCAGCACACCAATGTGTTGAACAAAAAAATGCCATATTGGATTGTGCTCTTCAGAGGGGGCTGGACCAAAACAGTCTCTTCCACAGATGTGCAAGATCATTACATCTATATATTTTAAAGTAGGGAATTGATACTTGGTGTAAATATTACGTAATATATAGGGGCTCATATCCAGTGAGTAATGAAATATTACTCAGGTAAAATTTTAATTGGGACATTAACCAATCAGCATTTATTTCCCATTCATGTCTACTAAATGATAAAAAATAGTATTCGGCATCACAAAAAAAATATAATAAATAAATAAGCACGTGGAAACTCATTTCTCACCTATGGTTAATTGAGATTTTGAAAGGCACTTAAATGAATAAGAAACTAATCTCAAGGCACTTCAATGATTGAGAAACTGATAATAATTTGCGTTAATTTGCGATTCATTTGAAGAAGGGTCTGAAGTTGGCATTTTCTTGCTGAGAAGTACATTGTGTATTATCTGTGCATTTTGTAGATACCATGGACATGAATTTTCAATCTACCTCAAACATGCTTGGATGTAGGACCAGATAATGGCGGTCAAGCCTTGTTCAATATAGCAACTCACCAAAACTAAAGGTACAGTTACATAGAAGACTGGTCCCCACCCAACCTCTTCCCAACTACACTATCCCGACCATTGACGATTAGTCTGCGATTTTCTCCGTCGTCAACATAATAAGGCAAGATATGCTGAAATGCCTAATAGTGGGCAAAAACATCATGAAATGAACACGATCAATCATGCTTAATCGGCGACTCCACTTGTTCAGTCCCCGACCTTGAAACGACGGTACAAATTGTGAAATGTTGCGGTCAAGACTGCTTGCCGTTTGGTGGCCGAGTTGTTGACACCAAGAAAGATATATCACAAAGAGCACAGCTCGCTGCCCAACTACACAAGACCAAGTTTTTTAAATCGGCTGCAGTCTTGTTCAAAATGGAAAAAATTTACTACCAAGTTATTCCGACAGGGACGATCAGCGATTTCCCTCGCCTTTCAACAAGACAAGGGTAAATGAATCGCCTAGAAGTTAGGCGACAATATAATAAAAATCAGCAAGATCAAGTATGTTTAATTCGGCGACGTCACTTGTTCAGTCCCCGATCAGTCGCAGACCTTACAAAGACAACAAGTGTGGACATGGTGCTGTCAAGACTACAAGTCAGCGAGTTGTATCTTCTGTTGTCGTCTTGGCAATTCAGCCTCGGTCTTGTGAAGGTGGCGAAAATCCTTGACTCGGACTAATCATTCATAATCATTCACCAATCATCGGGATAAAAATTGTTAAAGTGACGAAGATTGACTAGCCGATTTGAGAAAAAAAGTGTGGTTTGTGAGTTGTGCGAGTTGATTCGGACCGTCTTCAATTGCTGTACCTTATAGTAAAAAATTGGCTCTGTGTCGGAGCCTTGATCAAAATTAGGATACGGGCAATACAGATACAAATCTGAAACCAATATACGCGCTGGATGTTGGTCGGTCATGGGTGTTCCCAGACCCACATACGACCTCATCCTCGTCCGTTATTCGTATAAAATTCAGAAATAACCCTCACAGTGGAGTTGATTTCTTCAGCTCCAACGGGTTTGGAATACGAAAATATTCCATGACAACATATAAAACTAATAATTTTCGTGAGATTCTGCTGTACGTGTTAAACAATGACGACGTCTAAAATTTCTTGGCTTCCCTAAGATTTGAAACGGGAGTTATACGAATGTAGTTAGATCCCTCGCAGATGAATACATGATGAGAAAAATACAACATGAGCTATGGCATGTAAGGGTTCCAAAAGATAAGTTCCCCCTAAAATTCGAGGACATTCGTGCATAACTTCACTTAGAATGGATGTTTAGAAAATTGGTAAAAAGTTTAAGAGAGGAAACATTGGCCTCTGCGAGAAAAATACGTTGCTTTTCAAAAAACACCTGTGGCATCAACACACACTCGCTTTCTCCAAAAAAGAGTTGGCAGAAAAAGTGGCCCACTTTACCGTAGTCAAAGGTCTAAAGTCGATAATTATACCTTTACAACACTGAATTTGTTTCCTTTCTTTATTGCGGTCTGAGTAAATAGCTTCAAAAATTGTTTCATAGCAAACAAATAAACAAACAAGACAAATTATGCCAGGAAAACAAACAAGAGGATGGAAGCTTTACATTAATCAGTATCAAATAAAGTCATTTTTTCGTTGCATATTGCTTTTTATTAATGAAAGAGGTAATGTTGAAATGCTGCCTGCTTCAAATCAAAAAAGCTTAACTTGTTTTGCCATTCAGGGTGAGACTCCAATAGTCACCGTTTCCGTTATCTGCAATAATGACATCAATGTAGTGTACCACATGAGGTTTACCAATTTATGGATGTTCTGTTGATGAATGTGGTTCCATGCTCGTGGATTAATTCCACACCGTTGAGCCCGAGTAGCGTTCTCCTTTATATGGCGATCTGCTTCACATTTCACTGGTGTTTGTTACTCAAATCTCATCTCATTATTTTGATGCCATATTGTTTGTTTTGTTTATTTGTTGCCAATGCGTAATGTTAAGATTAATTTATTTCAGACCGCAATTCATATTAAAGGGAAAAGAAATGATCGTGTTGTAAATGATAATCTCTTTACTTCAGTCCTTTGAATACGGTATAAGTGCCACTTTTCTGAAGAACATCATTTTATTGGAAAAAGGACGTGTGTTATTTCAAAAGTGTTTTTGAAAAGCAAAGACTTTGGGGCAGAACCAAATATTTCCTCTCGTTAAAACTTTTTAAATGTTCTAAAACAACCAGTTCTAAGTGAAGTATGTAAACGAAATGTCCTCGAATGTTAGGGGGGGAACTTATCTTTTGGGAACCTGTAGTTTGTGGCTCATGCGTTGAATCAACCCTAAGAATGTAAATGGAAATAATGATTGAAATGAAACAAAAAAAGAAAAATTAATTTTTTAGTTTTTTTTAATAATAATAACTCATTAATAGATCATGTATAACGAGCCTTTTCCTAGGGATGCAAATCGCGACCAAACCAAATGATTATGCAGCAATCGGAGAAACACACAAATTGCAATTAAGTGAATACGGGAGTGAATAAGTGATATTTCAACAGTTTGTTTTTGAATTGTCAGTAGGTATAGTGTTGACAAATGAATTTGCTATGAGTTCCATTCTCTGCTGTAGCGGCAAATGAGCGGTCGCCAGTAGTGTATAGTTCCGATAAACAACATGCAGTAGGGTTTGGGGGAACGTAGTTGGCGCGCATATCTTCCCTCGCCTTTCACCAATGACGGTCTCGGGTTCGATCCCCGGCAGGGGCCCGTTCTCGGCGGCTTTATATGAATTTTACCTAAGCACTGAAGGGAATGACGAGAAGACAAGATGATAAAATGACGAGATAAATGATGAGAAAATGACAAGATAATTGTCAGGCTGATGTGATAACGGACCTGTTAGTTGCCAACATAGATTGCATGATGACGCGATAACGGACATGATAGTTGCAACATAAGGCAAGATGACGCGATAGCGGGGACATGATAGATTGCAAGATAAGTGCAAGATGTCGCGTAGCGGACTGGAGTTGCAGATAAGTGCACGATGCGCGAAGCGGACATGCATAGTTGCAGATAAGTTCAAGAGTGACGCGATAGCGGACATGGTAATTGCAAGATTAGTGCAAGAATTGACGCGATAGCCGGACTTGATAGTTGCAAGATAAGTCAACGATGACGCCGATAGCGGACATGCTAGTTGCAAGATAGGCACGATGACACGATAGCGGGACAAGATAGTTGCAAGATAAGTGCAGGATAACGCGATAGCGGACATGGTAATTGCAAGATAAGTGCACGATGACGCGATAGCTGACATGATAGTGGCACTAAAAAGTGCAAGATGACGCGAAAGCGGACTGTAGTTAAAGATAGTGCAAGGGATGACGAGATAGCGGGCCATGGTAGTTGCAAGATAAGTTGCAAGATGACGCGATAGGGACATGGAGTTCAAGATAAGTGCAAGATGACGAAATAGCGGACTGATAGTGCAAGATAAGTGCAAGAAGACGAGATAGCGGACATGGTATTTGCAAGATAAGTGCAAGATGACGCGATAGCGGACATGGTAGGCAAGATAAGGCAAGATGGACGCGACAGCGGACATGATAGTTGCAAGTAAAGTGCAAGCTGACGAGATAGCGGAAACACATGGTAGGTGCAAGATAGAGGATGCACGATTGACGCGATAGCGGACATATAGTTGCAAGATAAGTGCAATATGACGCGATAGCGGACATAGTAGTTGCAACATAAGTGCAATATGACGCGATAGCGGACATGATAGTTGCAATATAAGTGCAAGATGATGCGAAAGCGGGCAGGATAGTGGCAAGATAAGTGCAAGATGACGAGATAGCGGACTGGTAGTTGCAAGATAAGGGCAAGATGGACGCGATAGCGGACATGGTTGTTGCAAGATAAGTGCAAGATGACGAGATAGGCCATGATAGTGCCAAATAGGTGCCAAGATGACGAGATAGGGAAATGATAGTTGCGAGATAAGTGCAAGAGGACGCGATAGCGGACATGGTTGTTGCAAGATAAGTGCAAGATGAGCGATAGCGGACATGGTAGTTGCAGATAAGTGCAAGATGAAGCGCTAGCGGAGATGATAGTTGCAAGATAAGTGAGGAGGACGAGATAGCGGACATGAAGTTGCAAGATAAGTGCAGGATAACGCGATAGCGGACATGGTAATTGACAAAAAAGATA
>JAMKCH010021364.1:0-21923 GCA_023653785.1 Ophioderma brevispina | reverse complement strand
ACGCCACTCAGCCCGCGAGAAGCCAGGCCCAGGCGGAAAACTCTCACCAGCTCAATACCAATAGATGCCACGTGGTTGACAGCAAGTCTTACTTTCCACATGCCAACTCCCCAAACTCCTTATAGACTACTTCAAAGGACCGTGACTTGCCTACGAAACTACCCCGACCTAGGGGGGGGGGGTGGGTGGGTAGTCGGTCAGCCTGTGGCCTCTTTCCAAACACAGTGCATCTATAACAATACTTAAGCTATGCTCATGCATGCACGCTGCCATGTATAAGTTGTCCGCCGGAGGCTGGCCGAAGACACCATGCGACAAGCCGCCAGGATGCATCCAACGACTGGGCACGCTTCTTGCTGTCTCCGCCATACGGGCAAGCATAGCGCCACATATGAGCACCACAGGGCAAGCTCCGTCGACCTCATCCGCATGCGGGGCATACAGGGTAATTGAGGAAAAGCCCCTTGTGGGTGTTCAGGGTCAAGAGACCCGAAAAGCTCTTGTTTAAACATGTTGAGTGCTTTCGGATAGGGGTTTCGTCCTTATCTGTAGCAGATAAACTATGTTGAACGTTGCGGGGGTCCAGGGCGGAGCCCCGAGCTCTTGGGTTTTAGCTGTTTCCTCGCATCCGTAGAGCTCTCGGTTATCTCACAATCAGGAAGCAGATGAACTATGTGGCCCCATGGCGGGGTCTAGAGTTCGGAGTCCGTGGAAGCTTTTCAGTTAAATAGCATGTTTGAGTGCTTCGGAGAGATCTCATTTATCTCATTATCTGAAGCAGATGAACTATACTGGCCCCTGGCGTGTGGTCAAGGTGACCGAGCCCAGGAAACCTCTCATTTTTAGTATGTTTGAGTGACTTCGGAGGGCCTCTCAAAAAAGTTTTATCTCATTATCTTAAAGAGATGAACATATGTTGAACGTTGCGGGGGTCCAGGGGCGGAGCCCCCAGAAGCTCTTGGGTATGTTTCCGGCATCCCATAAGCTCCTCGGTTATCTCACATCATTAATCAGGTGAACTATCCGGCCGCCTGGTGGGGTCTAGGGTTCAGGGCCCGGGAAGCTCTTGAGTTAAATAGCATGTTTGAGTGCCTTCTGAGAGATTCTCAGTTATTCACTATCTTGAACGATGAACTATACTGCCTGTGACAAATAACGACAAAATCACAACAATGGTAATTTTTTTTCTTTTATTTTTCCAAAACATCATTTCAGCGCCTCTCTTAGGTGGTGTCCGGGGCAGATTCCCCCCCTTGCCCCTCCCTAATACACCACTGCTTTCGTTGTGGGTCTTAAGAGAGACCTGCAGTCCAAGGGGACTCCTAAGTACACTACTATCACATTGCTCCAGGGGCGCTCCAACCAGGTCACTCAAGGGGACGCCTGGACGGCCCGCGCAGACGGAAAAGCATACCACCTGTGCTTTCCCCCCGGAGGGACTTGGCGCGATGATGGTTTCCCTCCACAATAAGGGGCGAGCCCATTTAAGGCTCTTTGAGTCTCCCTTGACATCTGCATCCTGTGCACCAGACAAACGACAGGCTCCCGCATTCTCAGGCGGTCGCCCGGCACAGATGCCGAACAGGAGAGGCATTGATCACGCTCCCCGGGGCATCGATCCCCTGAGCCACACAGACCACAACCAGCACCTGGTGGTTGAAGACCGTTAGTTAATTTCTTAACAACAACTTAGTGCGGGCGGTTTTGTTGCGTCGCTCGCGTACAATCATGCCTGAATCTCTCGCAGCGACGTAGTAAGAAGCGTGTTGCTAAATTGGTAACTATCCGTCAACACATCAAGACTCAAGAAAACCATGGTTATGCAGTTTTAAGGTGATCATGATTAAGGAGCTAGGGTTGTCGGTCTAGTGTATAGTAACGTCATAGACCATTTTCACATAAAAGTGCCCTCTATAATCACTATAAAAGGGCTAACTTCTTCATTTTTAAGTGGTTACTTTACCTCAAACTAAGCCAAATTGCATGACAAAGTATATAATTCGGTGACACCGGCATTTTGCCTTTAAAGAGGTATTAGTGTATAAATACACGGTGTTTCATTGGTTGGCGGCCATTTTGAAATATTGACGACCTCTAGAGCAGGTAGGTGGTGTTTTACGCATGCCAAAAAGGTGTTCAACATTCCTGTGGGTGTGTTTTGGTGCAACTTAAGTAGTCAAATAGGGACATGAATTGATCAAAAATAAGCTATATGTCAAAAAAGGGCATCTAAGTGAATATGGCCGCCATTTTGAAAAAAGCGCCTCACTCTTACCCAGGATGGGGATTTTGCAGACAACCTGATTTTGATTATGTATATGTATAAGGTTTCCAAACATGTGTCTCAAAATCCCCGGGGGGGGTGCAGGGTTTCGGTTTATGGGCTAGACCTAATACCTCTGCCATAAATCCAGACTGATCAAACTGAGTTAAATCGGGAAGTATTTTTTCAGCCCTGTTGGCCAATACAAGATGAGCAAGTTTATATGGGCAAACATTAAGGAGGGATATTAGTCTCCAATTTTTTAAAAAGAAAGACGGGATTTGACTTTAGGGAACAGTTGTAATTACACCACGCTGTGTGTAATGGCGAAAGACAGCCTGTACGAAAAGACTCATTAATTGACTTAATAAAAAACGCATGAAAGATAGTTGAAAAATTAATTTGTAAATTCAAACTGTGTAGCCATCTAAACCAGGACTTTTATTATTGCTCATACCCTTAGAGCACCCAAAAGCTCCTCGTGTTGAATTGGCCCCTCCAAACTTTTTCTCTGGTTGTCATTTAACCAGGTAAAATTATCCGAATTCACCAAAATCCTCCAACTTAATATCTTGTGATTTTTGTTACTATATAACCGCTTATAAACTAAATCTTGGATTTCATCTAAAATATCCTTGTTTGTAGATTTTAAAATACTATCAGAACCCAAATTTTTGAAACAGCTTTGTTGCAGAGTTTCTTTTTTCCAGACTTAAGAATAGGAGGAAGGCTTTTCACCAGTTTCCAGCCATTTAGCATTGACAGCAACATGGGCCCATCCATCTTGGATCTACGAAGATCTTCAAGCTCAGAATCTTATCATTAAGAGTCTCCAAGGAATTTGGGTCCAAGGTATGATGGATGACGCTCAAGATACTCAATATCGGCCAAAAGCTCAGATCCTCGGCGAGAGGCCTCCTTCTTTTTAAATGATGAAGAGAAATTGTTTTACACGAATTTCTTAATAATGAGGGTATCAAAAAACCAAACTGTCGTGATAACCAAATTTAACACTTTGCCCGGGAACTTGGGCTAGAAGTGACCCAGAGTGAATTTCCAATCAATTCATGAAAAGCTTGTAGAGTGACCTTGAACCAGAAATAATTTTGGCCTAAAAATAAGTCATTTCAAAGTGCGACTCGATTGTATTCA
This sequence comes from Ophioderma brevispina, assembly GCA_023653785.1. Taxonomy (NCBI): domain Eukaryota; kingdom Metazoa; phylum Echinodermata; class Ophiuroidea; order Amphilepidida; family Ophiodermatidae; genus Ophioderma; species Ophioderma brevispina. Next base: position 18,508 of record JAMKCH010021364.1, on the reverse strand, counting down.
GACAATCTAAGTAAATCGCGATATCAGGACCCCTATCCGGCCCCTGGCCGGACGAGGCCGACCCGAAGTGAGAAATAGGTACAGAGGGCAGCAGACTGAGTAAGTTAAATCGACACACTATCAAATATATGCGAACCTCTTGCAAAAACTGCAAAAAAGAACAAATAAAAACTCAATCTAACCTATGCAATCAGTACAAACTGCTGGTGCCAGTCCCAAGATTTTGACAAGGCTACCAGCTGCTGCGTTCGCGGTGCACAATACGACCGTTGCGCGGAGAGATTTCACTCGTTAGCTGTAATATTCTGTGGGGACGGTTCGTAAAAAACTCGCGATTTTTCATATTTGTGTCAACCTTTGGAAGCCAGGAATTCAATTTTAGAAATCTACAACGATCAAGGAACCTAGTCAACCAACATTTATCGCTATATTGGTGGAATTGAATGCAGGAGAGGAGAAGACAGACACCAAATCGACTCAAATCTTGTGCGTGTGCTGTCGGCGGCGTGCATGGCGTTCGTGGGCATGGTACGGTATTTTGCATTGAAAATTCTCCATTTTTGTAAACACATGAGTCATAATGTCAGCGGGAAATTCGAAAATTGGCCAACAAAGGTATCATTTGTAGTTTTAACCTTCATATACATGATAGAGGATATCGAGATATACACAGAAAATGTTCATGTTGAAGGGTTGGACTTCGAAAAAAGGTTAAAAAAATAATAAAAATAAATATGAAAAATACAGATTATCAATGTAATAGCTTTAATTATGCACAAAGCAGCTAACAAATGTCCCAAGGGTATTAATCATACCTCCCACTGGTCCAGGGAAAGGGTTTAAGTCGTTGGGGTGAATCTCAAAAATATTATCCAAATTAATGGAGTGGCAGCATACTGTAAAATGACCTCTTTGATAGTACTTTTAACGATATTAACATAATCCTTACTTTTCAGAAGAGAATTGTTGAATTTCCAATAACTTTTACCCTTAGGTAAATCATTAAAGCTAAAATGAGTGACAAATATAGAAGATTAGTCCTAGATAGCCTGGCAAAATCTCTTTATTTGAATAAAATTACAACATCGCTTCTTCTGAAATTAAAAAAGAAATCTAATCTACTCATTTTCAGTGGATTGGGTTGTCTCAAGTAATTGCCTTCACATTTTCATGTTAACATCTAATACATCAATAACATTCATATCTTGGATTAAGTCCAATACCATTTCCTGGATTAGGATTGAATTAATATGAGTGTAGTTGTAGGGATCTAGCTTAGGATCAAGTACCAAGTTCCAGTCCCCCACAAATAATATAGTTTGTATTTCTTAAATCTTCAATAACTTTTTGTGTCTTAAATCTTGACGACCTATTTCAATATATTATCGAGTTTGATCACTAAAGTAGCACTTCTTTTCATGTTGTTCCAGCGAATACGTAGTCGTTCGGGCAATTATGTGGGTACTTTGAGGATGTCTTGGACACGCCAAACGTAGCGAATACGAATTCATGTTTTGTGTGGTAAACCCCGATTTATCAAATGTAATCAGAATCAACTACTAACTCAATTTGAACCAAAAAATCAGATCGACAGCTGTCGTGACCGCGCCGCTTATATATATATATATATATATATATATATATATTATATATATAACAATCAGTGTATTTTCAGGTGACTATCTTGGAATTAAGAGAGAGAGAGCCAGAGGATGGCGACTTGGCTATTCCGGATACATGTAGATCGTCCCATCAGTGTAGAGAATTATAAAAAAATATGATTGCGTCATTGATGATTGCGACTTCATTATCACAGTTCATTTGTCAAGGTAACAATGTCTTCTTTTATATATTCTCTACACTGATGTGATGATAAACCTCTTAGAACCTTATTTGATTTTCGAATAAACGAACCATATTTCATTTTCGGATAAACGAACCTAAATTTACAAAACGCTATCTTTTCGGATATTAAACGAACCTTATTCTTTTTCAGATAAACGAACATTCGGATTAACGAACCCTTTCATTTTCGGATAAACGAACCTTATTTCTTTTTCGGATAAACGAACACTATTTCATTTCGGATTAATATAAACGAACCTTCGAACCATATTACCGAAAACACTTTCATTTTCGGATAAACGAACCTTATTTTTTTCGGAATAACGAACCTTCGGATTACGCAAACTCTTTCATTTTCGGATCAACGAACCTTAGTTCCTTTTCGGATAAACGAACCTCGGATTAACGCACCTTGGGATTAATGAATCCTCGGGAATCATAATGAACCTTCGGATAAATCGACCTTTCCGATAACGAGTTTTCGGATATACAAACCTTCGAAAAAATAGCGATCCTTCGGATATTAAACGAACCTTCGGATTATAATGCGTGACCCCGTTGCTGAGATCTAAATGCGAGGGCTCTCGCGTCGTCGTACCAAGTGGAATGTCTACGTGGTGCTGATATTCTCACGAGGTATCGGGAATCCACTTTTGAACCACAATTGACAGCAGTGAAATTGGATGAAAACTGTATCAGTCATGTGGGCACCAATAATTGCACTTCAGAATTCGTAACAAAGAGATCGCCCAGAAAAAAGACATACTGATCTGTGGACAAGCTTACAACATAGACGCCCCAAATACAGCTATCGTCCTTTCCTCCATTTGCCCCAGACTGGATGATAACGGCCGCCATCAACCGAGAGGAGTCGACAGTTTTTAAAAGTCAAAGATCAGAGCCCTAGCAAACAGCAAAGGTTGTCTTATGTCGACCATGGGACAAGAAACTTTAAGGTCATAATACCACTAATCCATCGTTGCTAAACTCCAGAGGACTTCATCTCAACAGAGATGGTACAAGACAATGAGGAGGACTGATGACTGAGGGGCACGGGTTGGTTATCAAAGAGAAGGATAATGCGAAAGGGAAAGCAAACTTTCACCGCGGTACGAGGACCAGCATCCGCGAGAAACAACCTCTAACAATCCGATGGTCTCCCAGATCTTATTACGGACATTCGCGAGCGATTTCTCATCCGGTATGGTCGCCAAAGCGGATCAGTACCACCACCACCAAGGGATGTTACCATCCTAAACCTGTCAATGCAAGCGCCATGAACTGGGACATAAAGGCCTACAACGGTTTCACGGACCATACTTATGTGGAACATATTCCCAAGACTCCCTCAGGCACCAACAGCGAAGAGATGGTTATATGTCTAACTTTCGCAGGCGATAGGATTCGGCCAGCAGCAATGTAAGACTGACAAACAGATTGCTAGATTAGTTGATGAAACCTGAACAAGCCACCCATCATAGTATTATCATGCTATGTCAATTTCAGACCAAAAACATATATGCATTCTTCTACATATGCTGTAATGGTCTTGAATAAACCATGTTACATTACTAATACAATGATTCCGATTGTGCTAAATGTAATGTAGATTTTGATGCGTTAATAAGCACGATAACTATGTTTATAATAATTATTTTGAATGGCAAATGCAATGTTGATTTTGATGCGCCAAGTAAACATGTCAATATTACGGAAAAACGTCAACTTTTTTCAAGGAGGGGTCTTGGCAAACACAAAGGCGTAAAAATAAAATGAATGCTCGCAATTTCCCCTTGGAATCAATATTGCGTTCACTAATTATATGAATACGGCCTTAAAGTTCTGAAATTGCCAAGTTGTAAAAGATACTTTAGTATTCATGTTTTCGGGACTGCCGAGACGTTTCTTAAAGGTGGTGATGTCATTAATGATATTCCTGGTTACAGGTGGGTAGCAAAACATCGTAAAGAAAAAGGGGGAGGAGGTGTAGGGCGGCACTTCATCTCCGATGATTGTTACCATTCTTGATGATTAATATCTGATTCTGCATCTGATTAAAATTTGAGAGGTTATGGTTTTTAAAATTCTATAATGATGAAAATTAACCTATTGCATATCGCCGTTTGCGTTATTTCCTTGTGGGCTGACAGGTGGCTGTTGTGATGTTGGATCTAACTGAAGAACTTTATAACAGCTTTGTTCTGAAATTTACTATTGAAGCTGTATCACATAGGACGATCCCCAAATAATAAATTATGTCAGATATGAATGCCGAAGTGGCAGGGAAATCCTAACGGTGTCCTACCTAAATTCAACGGCGAACGTCTTTTGAATTTCAGGGATTGTACTCAAATTTAAATATTTTAATTGTAATCGTTATTGTGAGTAGGTAAATTTTGACTTGGTTTCGTGGTTGGTAATTTGAAGAGTACAATTGATTATATGCCTATGGTACAAATAAGTATCCTGCGATCGCGCGTTAAGAGTTGATTGTTGATTTGAGGATAGAAAATATGCGGGCTTCTTTCTTAGGGAGTGATCACAATGTTCTTCTATTAAAACCCTCTAGTAACCAAAAAAGATAATAACAACCATATAAATCGAACTCGTGAAGAAGGTTTATTGGGACATAATTAAAAAAGATCAGGGACTTCACACCTTTTCATGATCAATTAGGAGAATTATTAATATTTCATGTTTTTGGCGCTTGCCACAAACTTTCCTTAATGGGGATGATGTTGTTAATGATATTACTGGGCTTTCGTGGTTAGGTTAAAAATAGGAAGTGCAATGGTGGGGGAGGGATTGTGGTTTTCATTTTCCAATGTGGGTCACAATTCTTGATAATAATGTGACTTGCTGATTCCATGTCCGATTTTACGAACGGTTTTTTTTGTTTTTCACAAATCTGTGTAGGCGAGGAGGAAAAGCCTATTTACGTAGCCGTTGCTTATTTCCCAGTTCACGGTACTGAAAGTGAAATGTATGATGAAATTGTACAACCAGATTCTCCGGAGAAAATTCGCATTGAAAACGACCATGGGGACGACGTCCTCAAAGTTTAATTATGCCCGACATGAACGCCAGAATTGGCGGGGAAATACCCAACGGTGATCCATTCTTAACTCTAATGGTGTGCGCGGCTTTTTTGAACTTCCGAGATGATTCGGATATTTAAAAATATTGAAATGTTCTCAGGTTATTGGTTGGTAAATTTACATGGTTTCGTGGTAATCAGCAAAGACATCGATGAGATGCTTTGCACAAACAACTGCTCGATCGTTGTCCAAGAGTATATGTGATGATGAAGGAAGATGGGCTTAGGGGGACCACAATGTCTCTTCTTAAAGTCCATCTAAATCGCAACTGAGGAACAATAACCGAGCTAGGAACAATAAGATGTATTGGGGATATTAAGAAGGAAATCAAGACTTCAAACCATTTCATGAAACAATCCGTTCTAGACTCTGTTGTAATTGGGACGCCACCTCATTTGACGATGTCAATTGTTTGTGGGACTCGTGGAAGAATAATAATCTGTTAGCGGATACTGAGGGATTAGGCGTAAAAGATAAAGGGTAACCGAAAAATGTAACTCTTGGTTTGACAATAGTGATGACGTGCGATAAAGCAAAGAAGGGAGGCTGCGCGTAGTTATAGAAAATGGGCTCTAAAGGTGGCAATTCCGACAACAATGGTGATGACTTATGGAAACTTCTTACCAATGGACAAAGCCATTTATGCCAAAACATCATCAAAGCCAAGATCACGGAAATGCGCGTAACAAATCCATTGAATAGCCAACAAGGGTGCCCTAATTGTCGCGGATTTCTGGAAAAGTGTGAAAGGCAGCAACACACAATAACCAGGATTGTTTACTGTATGAAAGATCCAATTCTATCTAATGAGATAATCTCAGACAGAAAAGAAAATGCATCAGACTGCCTTGCATTACTGGCGCACGCTCGGTAAAATGAACAGAAATATGATTGGACGGATAGCGACGAGCATACAGTCACGATCAAACGATCGTCTAGTAGTTTGAGGATGGATAGTCGGCATTGAATCCATGTTACTTGTGATGGCAGTAGAATGTAGTAACATCCTTTCTGACATACAATATTAGTTTGGACGTGATTAAAGATGCTTTTTCAAAATCTATAAAACATTAAATCACTTGGTATCGACATGATTACAAATGAACTCCTCAAAACGGTGGTGATTACTTACATTTATCTATGTTGTCCCTGTTCTCCAGAATTATTTTCCGTGAAATGAAAAAGTTGCCACGAATGGAATAATTGCATAATTGTGCCTATCTTTAAGAAAGGCGATCGCCGCGATCTCAACAATTACAGGGGTATATCCCTTACATCTTGCGTTTCGAAAATATTCAATCGATACTGCCCAATAACAATCTCAGTTTGCTTGAGGCAGGACAACTCCCTTGAGGAGGTCCAAGGGGGCTTTAGAGTTTCGCGACGGTGTGAAGATCACATCTTCACTCTTAAAAGTGCTTTGTGCAGCATTCGTCTTGCCGAGGGTAAAAGACCTTTTTAGCCTTTTTGGGGACCTTCGAAAGGCTTTTGACACGTATGGGGAGAGAAGCTTGTTAATGGCAGTGTGGAACGTTGGCATTATTAGGGGTGTATGTGGAGGATGTTAATAGTCTTTATGATAATGTTCAGGGACAGGTTAAGTTTGGGTTATCAAAAACAATTTCTTCGACATTATGAAGGCGTCAAACAAGGTTGTGCCCTGTCACTATTTTATTTTGTTATTTTATGCACGAATTTACCAAAATTTGCTTAAGGAAAAAGCAGATTTAGGCGCTCATTCACGATGTTGTATTGGAAGTCTATTGTGCGCTGCTGATGAGTGGTCTGCTTGCCAATATGAAAAATGAATTAAATAAGATGCTTGACTTGGCCGCAGAATTCGCAAAGACCTGGAAACTCGTCTTCAATCACAATAAATCATGTTCTCAGTTGGCCAGCGTTTAATCACACAAGTTTTGGAGGAAAAACTTGGGGGGGACCACTCAATTTCAGAGGTAGATTCTTACAAATATTTAGGCACTTATATCACAAGAAATCTGTCCGATCACATTCATATTGAGCATACTGTCACTAAAGGTAATAGGCTAATTGCTTACATTCAGTATATTATTGATGGACTTGATAACTTTAAACCGCGTATATTACGGTGATGTTTTATGGAGCTCCATCTCTCCCGCACCATTAATTAGCATGCGCGGTCTGGGGGGAGGCCGAAAGGAGTAAAAATGACATCGATAAGATTGAGTCTCTTCAACATTCAATGGCGGCGATGTGTACCGAAATACACCAAAGGAGGCCATATATGGCGATCTTGGTTGATGCCTATTAAGTTTACTAAAGACGCAATCAAGAGATAAATACCTCAATCGCTATGTCCTGGGCAAACACCGTGGCCAAAGTCTTATGTTACACACAGTGACTTAAACTTTAATGATGTTGCCGATTACGTTCCAATTCCTAAGATATTCATAAAGGCCGCGCTTAATTGCGATTTCAATGTTTTTGCAGCAATTTGGACAATGCGGGATCGGGAATCTTTCAAATCCCGTTTGGTGTGAGAATTTTAAGGAAGCCAACTAGATTCCTATCTCAATTACTGGCACAACGAGGTCAGAGAGATAAGAGAAAGTCATCCTCCATTATAAGCACGCTCCTGCTTTAGAAAATATCTCCTTGATAAGACCGATTTTCGCGGCGCTAATCTTAAATTTAAACTGCGCTGCAATACTCTGCCGTTAGATCGCAGAGAGAAACCAGTAAATGGGTCCCTGAACATGACGGATTTGTTTAACATGCATATTGGATTGAAGATGTTCACATTTTTATTTACTTGAAGCATGGGCTGTTAATATTTTCAGAATTGATGAGATACAACAAAACTTGGAACGTAATTTAATTCTTATAATCATCAGAGTATGGGAAAGGCCTTTCGCCAGCACGCGTACAGTCAAAAAATAATTACATTAGGTGGTATTGAATGATATTGAAAACTTACAACAATTACTCTGTTGACAGAAGAAGTGATAATTATTGCTGCTCTGATAGTTGATGATTTTGTAAGTCTATGCCAAAAAAAGAGCTTGGGAGCCTAGCAAACCAATACGCAAATTACCTTCAAAATGGTTAAGGAAGTTAAGATTGTTTTTGGCTTATCATATTCACTGATAATGCTTTTCATAGCTGTGAATAGTTTCTGTAGCACTTTAATATGCTGTTTTTCTTATATTATATATTTATTGATTATTTCGAATGAGTTGATGCTTATCTTTGTTCTAATTGTGTGTGTAGGTGTGTAGTGCGTTGCGTGTTTATGTGTGTATTGTAGGCATATATATTTGCCCTGCATGTGTGTGTATGTGTGCTCTGACAGAATTTGACTGTTTGGGTATAATCATATAATATAGTTTGTAACATATAGGCCCATATGTGTGCTTGTGTATGCGTGGTTGGCTTGTTTCGTGGTGTGCGGCGTTGTGATGGGTGGAGTGTGTTAGGCACGGGTGGGTAATGTCAGACTTGTGTGTACCGAAGTACGAATACTCGTACTCGTACTCGCGTACGAGTCAATTGGATGGGTTGACTCGTACTTATACTCGTACTCAGGCTTGTGTACTCGTATCATACTGTACTCGGGACATAAGTACTCGAACTCTACTCGTACTCGTGTGATTTTAAAATTTGTTTACTATTATCGTACTCGTATCAGGACTCAAATACTAAACTTATACTTGTACTCATAAGCAGGGTTACATCATAGACTCATACTCGTACTCAGGAATAAGTACTCACACTACAACAAAAATAAGTGAGACATGCATTGATTGTAGAAAAGGGAAATTGACAGAAATTCATACATTGAGTAGCAAAATTAATCTCAAAATTTAAAATTTGTTTGGTTTGATATTATAGAATCAAATGTTCAAATAATTACAAAAAAAAAGTTCAAATAGTGATCTCTACATGTAATGTATCGGCCTCTACCAATCCTCCATTCCATGACAATTTAATGAAGCAAACCATTTTATCCAATCCAGTTTGGTTTCCTTTTGCCTGATAGGGTAGCTTAAACCTACTGTGGAGATGGTTCATAGGGTCAAAGTTGATAAGGGAAATTGGTTGTTAACAGAAAATCGAACACCTGATTTAAGGTGTACAATACATATTCCCTATCAAAGGACATGAAGCTTAAAAAGGATGTGATCATGATATACTTGTGGCTATTTTGGGGGCATACATGTTTAAATTTGAAAGAAAGAGTCTGGGCAAAGTAATTCTGGGCCATATTATCACATTGTAAGTCTGACTCCTTTTTTGTATATGGAAATTTCTGTATCTTGATGTATTGCTGACTAAATTGAATAGGAATTGAATCTATAAAAATATGATATATGAATTCGAGTCAATCCATCAAAACACACATATTTTCCAAAATCACCCCCCAGATGCGAACCTTTGAATGTATATCAAATTACAGTACTGGTTCCAACAGACGCATGTTGAAATATCTAATCCCATATTAATATTGTTATGGATCAAAGCTTTGAAGTATTTGACATTTCAAAGGGGGTGGGGGCTTAGCACTCAGTAATGTGATGCCCAATGCAGATAATGCTGTGGGTATAGGGTATGAGACGCATAGTTACAGGATGGATACCAGCCCATGCCATGATGGCTATGAAATATAGGTATGGGTATATGACTATGGGTAGGGTCCGCATGTGATACGCGCATGTTATGGATATGAGTTAAGGTACAAGGCGTATGGGTACAGGTACACATTTCATACCCTAGGTATGGGTGACTACATGTATTACACAGTAACATGCTTTGATGGGAGTAAAGTGACTGTGCCTTTGACGGTTTTTAATCCATGATCCTTGGTGGGCACCAACTGCCCAAACCAGCTTATGTCCATGAAAACAACTGAACTTGTTTTGTCTAAGAAATCAACAACAAATTTCGAGCAAATTACACAGGTTCATAGGTATCCATCATTCTCAAGTCTGGGCGGGCGGGAGTACATGTAATCCTCATCTTATTGCCATCGTCATCTTCATCTATGCCTTCTTCATCATCAACAAGATTATGAAGGCTGCAGTTTTGCAAAGTACTCATACTCGAATCATGCAATACTCGTACTCCTACTCGTACTCAGGCACAAGTCCCTCGTACTCATACTCGTACTCAGGAACAGTACTCGTACTCATATCGTACTCGGGATTAAAAAATTTTGCTGTACTCATACTAGTACTCGTACTCAGAAGGCCAAATTAATCAAATCGTACTCATAATCGGGGTCAAGTACTCGTTACTTCATACTCGTCTCAGAAAAAGTACCATAACTACAAGTATGTGTAATGTATAATATATAATGTTCATATTTATGCAATCAAGCACTTTTGCATTCAGTATTTTTTTTTTGCTCATTTTGTAGGCATCACTCATTATCATGGACGATAAATAAAAAATCATGCTTCCACTCTAACCCTGCCTGTGTCATTTTTGCTCGTACCACTCCGCAGTGGCCTAATTTTGCTTCATTTTTCATCTCTTATTTTGGTTCATTTATACCAGTAGAATACGAGGAGAATTCCAAGCTTCTCTGTTACTAGTCTTTTTTTTTAGGTTAGTGTTCTAGTGGGATATTTGCTTTTGTTTTTCCGAGCCCATGTCCAGTGGTAATTTAACATTTTGGGGGGGGTTATTCTTTGTTTTGTTTTTTTAATGGTTTGTTGGAAATGCACCACTATTGTATCTTTCTGCAACACTGTTCCAAAAGTGTATATCCGAATAAATAATACATAAAGATTGGGAAATGCCGAAACGTTTGATGATGTCAATTGTTTATGGGACTCTTGGCAAGAAAAATTGATCGAGGCGGCATCTACTACACTTGGTGCTAGACGGTTCATGGTATAAGAGGTGTAAATTCAATTGTTCATAACTCGTGAAGAAGCTATACCAAAGAAGGGAGCGGGCTCGTACTCTATGAAAATCTGCCAAGAGGTGTACAATCTGTGTAATCACTTGATGAAATGTGATCAAGAAAGGCTGTGTTCACGTCAAAACTTGGTCAAATCGCAGATAACGAGATGCGCGTCAATAAGTCTATCGACTTAGCTAATAAGGTCGGCAAAGCTGTCCGCCGATTTCTGACAGTTTTGTACTACGGAATGCAGTGGTATTGTTTGAAATACCATGTACTAATGAATTACTCTGACAGACAGAAAATGAACCCCACTTCCTTACACTACTGGCGTACCCTGGAAAAATAATCGTAGCTTTAGGATGAGAAGATGAGCACACGTTCAATTAAGAAAATGGTTACTCCATTAGAACTCTGATTATTACGAATAATCTTAATATCATATTATTACCTCCTCTCTGACATCATTTAATCTTGATATGTTTAATAGGAGTGGGCATAAATGGGGTCATTTTTTCCTTCTTTTCATTAGGGCTGTTTTTTTTTGTATTCTATTATACTGATCTCAACATGAATGACAAAATTGTTTGCTTCGGGTCCAAGAAAAAAGTGCGCAGTGCCCTCTTGTGTCATGTCCCTTCACTTTGTGGTGGAGTGGATTTGAGCAGAAAATCCTCTAAATTTACCTTTTTCGCATGTATTTTTGTAATGCTTTTGATGTCTATTATCTGTAGATGAGCTCAAGATGCTTATTTTGAAATTTGCAAGGAAAGTGCCCTATGCGTTTCTTTAAAATTGCAACGTTTTTAATGCAAAATTTAGTTGGGCGTCTTTCACAATTTTTTCGCCAACCTTTTACTTTTGCTTTTTTTTAGTTTGCAGCTGCAAAGATGATCACAAACTTGACCTGCTCAAGAAACTTGATCTTCTATCTCATTTATTTTGAGCCTGTCGCACTCATTTGAATGTTCCGCAAATGCTCCTAGTCAAATGTACAGGGGTCAATGCATTTTTTTTTTTTTTTTTTTTTTTTTTTTTTTTTTAAATTGAAGTTGAAATGAGCACTGCGGACACTACATGTAATAAAGTACTCCAATTTCTTGAGCTGGTCAAATTGGGATACTTTCATGGCTGTGAACTTCAAAACAGCAAATGAGAAAGCATAAGCTAAAAATCGCGAAAAGCGCCCTCGAGCTAAATTTTGACTAACAATTCAATTTGTTTAAGAAAACGCAATGTCCATTTTCAGCAACTTTCAAAATCAGCTATCTTTGAGCTCAGTTACATAAAAGTAAACATCAAAATCATTACAAAATACCGTGGAAAAAGAGTAATAGATGAATTTTCGCTCAATTCCACTCCGCACCACAAATTAAAGGACATGACACAAGAGGGCGCTGCAATTTTTTTCTTGACCATAGTAAAAAATTTATAATTTCATTTGATAAAGGTTTAATAGAATACAAAAAACCCATCCCTAATGAAATAACCAAAAAGTAATTTTGCCCCCTCCGTAGAGCCCACTCCTATATTGTTAAAGATGGTATATTGCTATACAAAAATAAATAGAATTTCGCGTTCTCGGCTTTCGCGATTCGTGGACGGGGGGGTTTTAGGTCCGTACGGAACCTATCAGACGCGACCATTAGTGTTAGTAACTTTTGTCACCCCCTATGGACCCGGTTTTAAATACCCCAGGGCCCCTTTTCAACTTATGTCCAATTCCCCAGTGTCTAAGGTCCTAATTGCCACAATGTCCCTTCTCACCTACACAAGATCCCTTTTCATCTCTCTGATCCCCTTCCCAGCTGCCACCGAGCATCCTTCTCAAGTCCTAAAATTCCTCATCTAACACAGGTTCCCTTTCACAACTACCCAAATATGGCCACTTCCCAATCTTCATGGGTATCCGTTCCCAGACAACATGAATCTTTTCCTGAATTAACCCAGATTCCTCTTCCCAACAGGGGGGGCGGCCAAATAGCGTCGTTTTTGTCCGTTCCCATAGGTTTAGCACGTATCACGAAACCTTGACAATATTCGAAAGTCGAAAATTGTTAGTTAATCAATATTTTTTTCCACTCAAAATCCGTTGGAGTGAAGAATCAACTCCAGTGTAAGTATTTTTTTTTGTATGAATAACGGTACAAACCGGGATCCATTTTGACGAGGCTGTTTTGACCTCTGTTCAATCGCCTGGTCAACCGCTTATTTATAGCTCGGACCTGTACCAGCCCGGTACCATTACCTATGCACCAGCCGTGGAATGATGCGTTGGCCTGCGTAGCAATCCTCTCAGGTCCAGTCTTTAAAACGATTTGATATAGTTTTGCACACAATTATGCACCACCGACTAAACAGTCAATGTCGATCGGCCGCGACTCCGTAGTACGGGACATTCCTACTCGCCTCAACTGATCGTATTTAAAACCCGCACAGTGACGTCACTGTCAGGCTCGTCCAATTACTCGTTCGGCATTTTGCGCTATGATGAAGCTTGGCCGCCACCGGTGTGGCCTGCTTCCCAATTACCCCAGGTCCACTCCCCCAACACCCATGTTTCTCCTTCCAACCACCCGCAGGGTTCTCCTTGCCGAATACCCCATTTCATGCCTCTACAGCACTCCAGCACTGGTTACTAATACTTCCAGCTCTTAGAACTAATTTAGTTCTTGAGGGGGTGGGGGTGTGGTCCCTTGAGAAATTGTTTTTGCCTCAGAAGCTTAATTGAGCCGATTTTTAAGTTCTAACTCTGCATCGCATATTCCTTCAATCCACTTCTAAGGCCAGAATTTAAAGACAAAATCAGTTTCCAGTCCCTAATTCAAAAGTCTGGCACACACCATCCCTACCAGAGTGTGCCCCCCCCCTCCCCCCCGTCTCTCGCCCTCTAACTCTCATACTCTCCTTTTTTTCCTCACTGAACTTTGCAAAATTTTCTTTCCAAGCCTCCTAGTTTCCTCCATTGTTTTTTCTATTCTACAGGCCCTATTTAAAAGACAAATCAGTTCCCAAGCTCTAATTTGAAGTCGGCCCACAAAATCCTACCCCAAAAAGGGTGAGTGCCCTGCTCACCTCTCACTTTTTCCTGATGCGTACCGCCCACATTTCAATCTACATGTACATAGATTCCATATACCTCAAAAATATATTGACACATGTCATGTTTTAAATATCAAATTTTGGACTGATTTTTCTCATTTAACAACATTTTTTGGATTATAACTAACTCTATCCACAGCATAAGCAAATTATGTTTAATTTGTTATATTGCAAGAAATAAACATGTCAATTATACAGATAAATAGTATGCCCTACAGGGCAGCCCCATGGAGCAAGGCACTTGCAGTGGCCAAGGCCCACATGATTATAATTCAGTGTGCACCATATCCTACAACACAAATGGGACCTTGGATGATCACATCGTTATTCTGCTATTATGCCTTTGTGTATACGGATTAGTTAACACAATTTCACACTGATTATGGGATATTGAATTCCATGACTTGACTTGTTCTGCAAAGCATTAGACGCCACAAATTAGGTTGTATCTTTATGAGAGTAGAATATTTAATCTATTTCACCATATCCCATAAACATAGATGAGACCTCAGACAGCATTTACAAATTGTGATGTTACACTATTTTACCAGCATTAGTTGGATAATTTGACACAATGTATTATGGGTTTGGGATTTGTTTCATTGATTTTCCACATCTTAGTCCACAATGCAGTTGAACCCATCTTTGCAAACAAGGTAACATTCTGGTCAAATTTAAAAACAACAACTTTATTCTCTTCAGCAAATACATCCTAAATGTTCTGATATGTTATAAATCATCCCAAATGCCTTAGATTCCCAATAGTTTATATTTTATTCAAACTCTCTCTCCGAGCACACTTCATTATATTGTTTCTCAATATGATACCACCAGTAGGAACAATGGAATATTCCAATTTGGCAAATCTGTAGATGTAGGCCTTCATTTTCTTGAAACTACTTGCCTCACAAATTAGTCCAAAATTCCAACCTTTTTTTTTCATTCACAACAAAAACAAAACAAGCCTGTCCTGCATGGAGAGACTTCAACACATAACATATCCATTATCAGAGAATAAAAAAAAGCCGGACTAGATAAAACAAAGGCTCTCATCGTCCTCCCTCGTTAACAGACGTCCAAATTTTTTTCACACATGCAAAAGGCAGTACACATACACCCATACGTGCACACTTACTGTCTTCTGTCGGCACATTTTTGGATTTTCAAAAGTAGACCAATTCCAATATAAAGGACTAAGTTCTGATAACAAATCACCGGGGTATTGAACTGCATAACTAATGAGATCCTCACAAAATGGTGGTGAGTGTCTTCCAACTACCTGTTATCTCTTGTAAGAGAATCATTATTCTTGAAAAGACCACTGTTCAATGGAAAACAAAATCGGTATCGTTCCATTCCTCAAGAAAGGTGATCGGCGTGATCTGAACAAATAAAGAGGGATATATATCACTTCGTGTGTTTCAAAATTGTTTTTTAATCGTATTGTTGCCAACTCATTTCAAAACTTTCTTGAAGAAGAAGAAGACAACGCATTATCTGAGGTTCAATTTCAAGATGTTTGAGTATCCTCACGGCGTTGCTAAGCTAAGATTCACATTTTACGCTCAAATCTATTGCCGCGGTAGACTCGCCGAAGGTAAAAAGAAATTTTGAGCATTTTGGATTCCAAAAGCGCATTCATACGGTCTGGAGAGGATGCTTTGCTTATTGGCCAGTTTCGGAAGTGGGGATAACGGGGTCAGCGTTCTGGAAGATTATTATAGATAGTTTATATGATGGGGTCCAGGGGAGGGAAACTTCGAACGGTGTGAAATTGAGACTGACTTTTTTTGACATAGATGAAGCGTGACCGTGACAGAAGGCGATGTCCATCTCACCAATTTTGTATTGGTATATTTATGCACGAATTCACGGAAGATGTTAAAAGGAAAGTGGGCTAGGTATTCGCATTCACGGACGTAAACAATTGGGAGTCTTTTTGGGCAGACGATGTCGTACTACTCGCTAAACGACGAGGATGAATTGAATAAGATGCGCAACTTAGCAGCACAATTTGCAATTCTTGAGACACTAAAATTCAATTATGAGAAATCTAATGTACTATAATTGTTTCGGTCAACGTTTGATGTTAATAAAGTTTGGATGTTGTGGTGATCACACATTACCGAAGAGTTGAAACATATAAATATTTGGGTACTCAATCCATAGAACTCCTTTCGGATATACCACATTGAAACAAAACTTAACTGTATGAAAAGGAACAAACAAAGTATCGCCTACATCAAGTCAATTATTGATCGGTTCGAAACGATTATAACCCGTTTATTATCTGTGATATCAGGTAGCTAGAACACCAAAACCACGTAACGGACGGTAGGACAATGCCGCGTCCATTGTATAAAACAGGACGTCAGAAATAGCCGAATGGACGCCGGAATGGACGTCAAGAAAAGAAATAGCGACATGGACGCCGGAATGACGTCAGAAGAAATAGCAGAATGGAGCCGGAATGGAGCGTCACAAATAGCCGACCGAATGGACGCTGGAAACGGACGTGAGACCTAGTCGAATATTGTCGGTTGATTTTGGGTGAAATCTAAATTCGTCATCCAAATGCTGTTTTCAGTTTTAATTTTAAGTAATTTTGTACATTCAGATTAATATTTTTTCTCAAAGACCTTCTACGGACCAGGTCCATTTGCAAACGGACGTCGCCATTCTTAAAACACGGGCGGGGTGTGCCCTTAGTCTCTTCGCAGCCGGATTTATTTGTTAAGTTGCCTGGGTCCTGTGGTTGAGACGATGTAGTAGGCCTCTCATGTGGATGTGTTATTATACGTATCATTTTCTCCGCAATAGTTGTAGGATGATGTTCAAAGTGCCGAATAAATATAAAATGAAATAGCAATGTTTGTGTGTGTAGGGTTTGTTGATAAGTTATTTTTTCAAATCGATGTTTATTATAAACCATCAGTCGTTCGGTGTAATTTCTGTGTGAACGTTTTCCACAGTATATTTTATTTGTACGAATTTTCCGACGACATGATTAATAACATCACTAATCATGCTAAATATACTAAATCATGCGGGGCTTTTAAAAAAACTCTTAAGTTTTGTGTGCATTACAATAAGTATTTCAACTATTGTGTTGACAGCTTCATCAAGTAAAAGAAAGTAACATAAAATGCCGATAATTTGTAAAAAGACATACACCGTAACCCATGCGAAAATTTTTTTCATATCCTTTCAAACTCTTTTTACGTTTTCAAAATCATTATTAGGTCGATTGACACCGCTCTTCGGCCGAAATATTTCTTAATTGTCGATATAAAATTAGGCGTGCTCTTTCATACGATTGCGCGCAAATAAGGAATGCTTTTAGGATGTGTGATCATTTCTAAGCTGCAGTGTGGTTCGGATAATTAATATATTAAGAGGGGCTTTTCAAATAGAAACTTTAAAGTTTTATTTAACTATTTGTTGTTTTTTATGTTGTTATGAGAAAAGAAAGCAAGTAAATAAAATCATACGGTTTGTAAAAAATCATGGAGAACGTCTTGCATTGTATGATTTTGTTATAATTAATCTTTGTAACCCTAGGCAAGTTGATCTTTACATAAACTATATACGAATCTGGGTACAATTTTTGTCAATCATTACAAGTGCTTTAATGGTAAATATATCCGGGTGATAATACCAACTGGTGTGAAAGATTCGCCATTCTATATATTTAACATTGGGTGTTCATGTACCAGGTGTCATCGTGATTACCAACTGAAGAAAAAGGAAATTCGTTCTTGATGAGATTACGCACAAACAGTAAAAAATTAAATTTGGTGCGGGTTAAGTCTTAGGTGTGTGTGGGTGTGTATGTGTTTGTGTTGCGCGCGTGATTGTGTGTATGTACATGTATATGTGTGTGTTTGCCGACTGTATGTATTGAAAGTTCAAGATAATCTAGGATAAAGGCTGATTCAGAGATCTTCATGAAGAAAGCGGCCTAACATTTCTAACCAAATCACGTTTTTTGGCATGTACACAAGGCTTGTCCGGATACTAAAACATAATGTATGAAATAGCTCAGCTCAAACGATGTCCTTCATACCAAAAATCACAACTTTAAATGCAATTCGGGATTCCACTTTGGAATCAGTATTTTAGATATGTCACAGGCCAATAGCTGAACGTTTGAAAAGGAATTAAGGTCGTTTTGAAAACGATATTGTAAAGAAGTTCGTTTTTGATGTGGTTACGCACATGCAACAGTATTATTTATTTATTTAGTTTTATTATCAACCATATTTTAACAGGGTACCCAATCAGAGAAAAACTGGCTATAACAGGGGCCGGTAAGAACAATAGTTATACATACATAAATGATAAAAAAACATTAAACCATTACAATTGATCAAAGAGAAATATAATATTAGAGAACTTTACGTTTAAAAACCTGTCAGTGTAGGGCAACTGACCTTAAATTAACAGGGAGGTATTCAAACAGAACACCCCACGATGGTGAAAAAGTTCTTTGCCCAGCTTGTGTACTGGCATTATATTGGTTTAAGACAAACCACCCCATACTGGATCGAGTGCATAGGAGTGGGTGCTCCTTTAG
>JAMKCH010021363.1:0-21399 GCA_023653785.1 Ophioderma brevispina | reverse complement strand
TTATTTTCATGCATCTCTCATGACCTCATTGCTATCACCCATCTAGATGATATACTAGGAAATATATATAGGTGGACTTGCCCTCCCCCTCCTCAGAAGATGATCTTCCATGTGGTCAGCTTGAGGAGGGGGTTTAAATACGCTGGGCAGTTGAGAATGCCACGGGTACTCTAATTATATTTGTCAATGGGTTGGCACGAGCTAACCCCAATACTACCGAGACTAGGGGCGTGAGGGGTCCTACAGGGAGGCCCCCGTCCCCGGCCAAAATCCCGACCAGGTCTAAACCCCATGACCAACGGAAAGGTTTTTTTTTTTTTTTTATAAGTTATTCTAGCTGTCCTGATATCGAGAAGCTGCCAAGGGGGCATAATCCTAAGGGAAGCATACAATATGGAATGAGCTCCTAACACCACTGTGAAATCTAAATCCTGAACAACAATGCCAGTAGATGGATCGCCCAAGCCTAGAACATATAATATTCTAAGGGAAAATGGCGGACAGGCTAATAAATATTCATTAGGAGAAAGGCAGGTACGGAGAAAGAGGAGAAAAAAATGTGTTTTTTTAACATCGTAGGAACGCCTAAAATACGATGGGAAACAGAAGCGAGACCTAGAAACCATTTCTCGAACAAAAACTAGGTCTGATCTGGTGGAATTACTGTAGGGGATTACTTGTGGCAGGAATGCGAAATGTAATGCTAGCTGTGACAAAACACAACGAGCATCACAAATTGCGAAGGCAGGGCAGAAACACAAATTTTATTAGAGAACACTGCAACGTAAAGGTCAAAAACCAGATTCTCTAGGAGCACTGAGACCAATACTACCTGCCTACGGGTTCAGTTACCTTGCAACCTCTCTGGAGACGCAAAAATTAGTACAAAACTACAGCAAATTCTGGTCCTCTGACACGGTTTGGCAGAAATTAACAGAACGAGTGTTGGGCGCTCCGATGTTACAAGCGGCGTCGGGTCGGTACGGCGTGGCTGTGACCCTAATAGTGGCTTGTACGCTGCTACGGTCTGCACCACCCGGGTGAAAAACCGTGGAGAGGCCGAAGGGGAAGCAGCGAAACCGGTACGCCTCTGCATTCACCGAGAAACGGAGCCATTGCTTATCGTCTCGGTGATTGGACGTGGAATCGCGTCCTTGAGTCCGTGACGTCGCCCAGGTTCGCCTTTGATTAGCAACGTAAGACCGGGACAATGTCCTCCATCCGAAAACGCACTGCTTGATGTAAAACTGAGCATCTTGAATTGAGAATCGGCCGCCAATCGCCCATCTTCTTCGGATCTAGGAAGAAGGTGGACCAGACTCCCTCCCGAAAGGGAGGACTGATCCGGACGATCGCCTCTTGGCGGAACGACTCTCGACTTCCGGCAAGAGAGCCTGCCGCTTCACTGGACATCCGGAAGGATGTTGGCCTTCATCGGCATGTGACGGGAGGGGCTGCTGTGAATTCGATACGGTAACGCCTTATCCATCGTTGTCAGCACCCACTCGCCCGTCGGATCCCGATCCAATCCGCGAACTTCACAAGGCGACGCGCCCACACTGGGTATCATGCCGGCGTAAGCTGCCCCCCTTCCGCCCCATCAAACCCCAGTCTCGCCTCTTGGCCTTGGCACGAGAAGATTTGGACTGGGGAGCCGGACGCTTGGCCGCCCTCGGAGGAGGGGGCCTAGCGGCCGACGCCGACGTAGACGCAGCAGTAGAAGGAGCAGGGGGGGCCGGCAGACATTTCTTCGACTTCCTGCTGCGCTTCTTCTGCTTCGGGCTTCCCGGTGGTGATAGGCTTCAGCTTCTCCTGAAGCTTCTCCTCGTGGTGAACAAGCTGCGGCAGCTGCTCCGCAACAGGTAGACCGTGTCACCAAAAGAGTGTCGCCCGGCCAAAAGGCACTTCCTCAGGTCCCCGAAACGGTCCCGGTTGAAGATGCGCTTAAGCCTTGCACAAGCGTTTTCGCGTCTAAAAGAAACGATATGCATGGACAGAGCCATCGACTCCCAGCTGATGGCGAGCCAGCGTAGCCGCCAGCTCCACCGCCGCCAGAGAGGATGATTCTTGACCAGAAGACTCGCCTGCCACAAAGTCACCAAGAATGATTGGTGACGGAGAGGAAAAATTGACAAGCGAATGCGTTGCCCCGCGCAACGGGTCAGCTCCGCTGAATTCTTCCCAAAAAAGGCGAGAAGCATGGGGTGCAGAAGCCCCGCGCGGCAACTTCGGAGCGACGTTGCTGTCCATCGGGGGCACCCTCAAAAGCTTCTCAAAGTCGGCGCTGAACACACGAAGAATAGACGTGTAGGCCCGCGACGAGCGCGTAGCCCACGGCTCTCCGGTGTCCAATGCGTCCCACACCTCATGGATGTCCTTGGGCAGTGTGAACGGGAACAGACGCGCGGCTTGAGCCCAAGCCCCCAGCAAGGCCCAGGCCATGAAGCCATAGGGGGCCCTGGGATTGGTGGGAGCAGAGCGGAACAGGTCGGATGCCGACGACGGCTCCGAAGGTCGGGTGGCCGAGGTCGCGGAGGCTGACGAGCCCCAGCATCATCATCACCTTCCCCCTCCGCCCGCTGCCGAAGAATCCGGAGTAGTAACGGGGGATGAGCCACAGTTAGCGGGTGCAGCACTAGGCTGGACCACGCTACCCGCTGCAACCAGGGCTCCTTGCTGCGACGGTACTTGCGGAACAAGCGGCGACCCGGGATACACCCCGCCCACGGCCCCGACAGGCCAGGGTGTGAGGGTAAGCCGGGAAGGGGAACGAGTGGGGTAAATGTTACCTGTGGGCCAAAGAAGTTGGCAGGGAGGGTAAGCAGGATACCCGGGTTCATCCCAAAAACCCGGAGTGTGGATGACATACGAGGGCGGAGGTACAGCGCTGGCGAACCCCGGCGGCGGCCGAGGGCCAACCCCCCCAAACAACGGCCCGCAAGGTCCCCAGCCGGCATGCACACTAGCACCCCCCCCCCGGGGGCTGGATGGCGGCATGCAGAGGCGGCGACGGGAGGAAAGAGCCAGGACTACGGCCCCTGGCGCTGCCTCAACCTGCGTTGGTCCGCCCCCGAACGACTGCCCACTC
Organism: Ophioderma brevispina; assembly: GCA_023653785.1. Classification (NCBI taxonomy): domain Eukaryota; kingdom Metazoa; phylum Echinodermata; class Ophiuroidea; order Amphilepidida; family Ophiodermatidae; genus Ophioderma; species Ophioderma brevispina. Next base: position 18,311 of record JAMKCH010021363.1, on the reverse strand, counting down.
GGAAAGCTTACGCCCAAACGAATGAGCATGAAAAGCCTGTGAATGGGGCATTGTCCGGGTATCGACCCGCAAATCCCGATGAATGGGCCATTGTTTGACTTATCCGATTCTGATAGGATAAGCCAAGGCCAGTCGTAACGGGGAATTGCAACGGAGAAGAACCGCAGCTAAAGCCCCCGCAGCGGGGACAGGAGCGAAAGGCGTTGAGACCAGCGTCGTTGAAGCCCGCAAAACCCCCGCACCGTGCGGCGGCAAGAGGGCATCGACACCGCCGTGTGTACCAGCCGCCACAACAGCGGCTGGTACAGCTAGATTTTGCTGAAGCACGCGAGGGTAACAGCAGGAGCCGACGCCCTTAGCCACTGTCCTGGGACAGCGGACGGGGCAGGACCCAAACGCGACACACTACCGCGAGGGACAGTGGACCGTAAACGGTGTAGCCGTCATCGATGCGTGCATCGAGACGGCGATCCGTGTAACAACTAGGCCCGTCACCGTGCCCGGAGGCGCGGACGAGACATGCGTTAGGGCACGAAGACCAGACGAAAACGCGGTGAGCCTCGCTAACAGCAGCGGAAGAACACCCCGTCGTTGCGGTCAGGAAGTCCCGCGATGCTGAGGCCACCGCGGGGACGAAAGACCCAAGGATACGCTCCGGTCCAACTCCAGCGCGTCAAAGTGCCTCTCGGAAAGCCCGATACAAAGGGTACACTTATTCGCTCTGGAGCAGGACCGTTGGGCGTAACAGCGTGGGGGAGGGTCCCATGACGGTAACTAGACAGCACAGGCTTCGCACGATTGCGGGCATTACGGGATAAAAACGTATATAGGCGAACTGGGCCCTAGAATGGTAGTAAGAGAACGCCACGCACGACTTGACAACCGGCTAGGTGAGAGCACGCACCAAGCAGGTAATTAATTTAATAAATAAGCTAAGTCAATATAGTATATATTTACAATAAAGCAGTTTCAATCACACCAACAACAAACTCTTTCAAAGGCCGGACCTCATTGACACAAAGCTGTAATGAAGCAGTAAAGGAAACCGATTAGTATACCCATAGTGCACGCACCATTGTGTGAGAATGATCGAGCATAAATTTATAAAATGAAACAAAGGCGCCATTTGAAAAGAGAACGAAAGGCGTGCCGCGTCCATGTCCAAATTACACTTCTCACAAACATTGTTTTTTTAAAAAAAAAAAAAATCACAAATATACACGTTAAAATATAAAAATATAATATATATACATATAACACATGATAGTAGTGGGAAAAGGACTGTCGATATGAACGTGGCGGCGGTGCGGACACGCCCTACGCGAGTCAGTCTATGGGTGTGAATTATGTGGGTTTGTGTGTTGACAAACCCGAACGCAAAGTCAAGGTATAAAGTCCTTAAAATAGACTTCGAAACGAAAAATGACAAACTACGGTCCCAGGACGTAAATGACATTTAACAGATTATCACAAGGTTCAGGGCCAACAGGGGATACACAAATCTGACCAAAAATACGACAAAACAGGGAGCTTAAATGCATACCGTACCGATCTGTCGAACAAAGCGAAAAGAGGAAGAGGATAGTGGGTATACGTCATTGGGGAGGTGTCGTCATAAGGGTGATCGAAATGGAAAGATTTTGTGGGAATATATTTTAATGGGAGGTCTGCATTGACTAAAGACAATGCAATTGTACATCAACATCGGATTGGAAGGTAAGCAGATTCCTGTATGAGTCAATAAAGTTGGGGGTTTTAGATAAAGTTGATTGATTGATGCACACTTAGTCAAGTATCAGGTATTCCTGGTAGGGAATTCCCAACCGCTCATCAGACTTCACCAAGAGTCAGTGTTGAAACAACAGTGTAAATACCGAATAACACAGTAGCACGGAAGTCTGTTCTTCTATTGTTGATCGTATGAAAGTCTTGCATTGAAAGGCACAGCAGCCGACAAACCTCCCCTGGCGATTGTTATGACTGCCATGTCCAAATAGAGTCTCTTCAACAGACTTAGGCGTCTGTGAAAATTCGATATCGGGTTTAATAATAAGGAGTTTAAACAAAATATGTGACCGGTGTGAAGTTTTCTGTTAAACGTTTCAAGTGGTTATAAAAGGAACCCAGTTTGACAAAAAAAAATTTACACGGTCTTCGATTTTTCCTGGGAAATCGAACTATGTCTGTGTTTTCAAATGGCAGTAGTGCGTTAACTGATGCTGCGTGTGTAATCCATGCACAGCGGGCTGTGTTGTGTGGGCATTGTAAGGTATTCATACTGTTTACGCTTATGCAAGACCTTTTTATGTCAGTCAAGACTAATTCCTCTCCTAATTGTGGATTAGAAGTAGGGCATTTGTTCACAAATCAATACACTTGGTGCTTGTGTTATTTGACCAACGTCTCCTTTTAAAACTTCAACACTATACTACAGTAAATATACTCTACAGACGTAATCAAGCTGAGAACTAATCTACTCAGACTAGACCCGTTAGGGGAAAAATCCCGGACTGGTTTGGATGTGACTTTATATCCTCACAGTGAGTTATGCAGGTATTAATTAAAGGTGCATTTTGTGATTTATTTTATGTCTTGTCCTGAGATGAATAAATCTAAATAAACCTATAGTAGGTTATTCATCTCGTTTGAACACTGAAGTATTTGTGCTAGAAATTATACTACCAAAAAAAATGCGATCTGTCTGTCTGTCTAGTCTCGTCTGTTGGCTCTGCGTTTTGTTATGCTTGAACATATGGTGCTGATCTTTAGCATGAAGGTGGGGAGGACAGTCTGATCTTTGTTTGCAGGGTTGGTTTCGGAGTGACCTGAAGGTCAAAGGTTATTTGAGGTCAAGTGACCATGACCGGCAAATTTGGTCAAAAAGACCACGACCTGAGCCCAGAAAACATCGAGTGAGGTCAATTAGAGGTCAAAGTCATCTAGAGGGGCGAGCACTAGTTGTAAATAGTTTAAACCTATTTGTGCATTGTTTCCAATAGAATAGAAATGATGGGTTTGTTGTCCATGTTTGAACGTCATGTATCTTCAGTAGACATGGATATGTTAATGCTATACAAAAGCAGGTTCACCATAGTTAAATTTCTTTTATCAAAAAACAGGAAATTGCATACCTAAAGCAGCAAAGCAACTGGGGTAATAATAAGTACAATACACTAACAGGGAAGAATGCGAACAGAGTTACAGACACAATATTAGTTCACGTCCCACGCATTTTCTTGTATCACAAAGATTGCCAGCCATCGAAAGACAAAAGGCTTTGAAGTTCAATTAAAATATACAGAAAATACAAGACACATTTTGTGTGTGATTCTAAAACCAATGAAGTGTACCTTATAAATATTACGAAAGTGTAATTGCAGGCAAAAAATATTTTATGACATTTTAGGAATGAGGTTAATATCAGCTATTTTTGTTCTTGTGCATTTATATAACTTTGATGCCACATGCATCAGTTTGATGGGGTCACGAATGGCAGGCGCCCCTGTGGGGCTTGTATCATTATTCGTCATCAAACTGAGCCCACATACATTGATTTTGTCAACTGCGCAGAAAGAAAAAACTAAAATACCCACTTAGGACTGCTAATTATTGCATTTTATTTTTTTATCAAAAACCTACCTGATGTGTCCAAATGAGAGTAAAACAAATGTGTGTTAAATAAAAATCTCATTCAGAACTTAGCTGTCATTACCATTCTCAGTATTTACAGTGTTGTACTGGCAGGACATGTAAAAGATGTTCCGCCATTTGCACACAGCCAAAACAGCGACATTCACTATAAAATCGCAGTTTACCTCATACTAGGATATAAGACCAGTTTATGGGCCTCACCTGATTAGGAAGCATTCGTGATAATCCAAACCTGATCTTTCATGCCCTCAAAACCAATGACCACTATGTCCCCATTAACAGCTACAGGTAATCGCTTAGAATGCTGGGTAGGTACGGTAAACTTCCCAGTGATTTTAATAAATTCCAAACTGTGCAGACAAATGGAATATGGAGGTCAGTGTTATCCAGTATGTATTTGAAGGATACTGTTTGACAATTATGACATTTTAGAGTAATGGATACAGAGTTGATATTGATAGCAGAAAATATTCATTTGAAAGACAAAACTTCAACATGACAATCTGGTTTTCTTAACCTATAAGTAAGATAACTCTTTTGCCAGATGCCATCTGGCTTCATCAGCTACTCAATGGTATTAAGAGAAGCGGTAATAAGAATCGTTTCAGCATGGGAAAAAAAATGGTTACCTAAAGGAAATGGGAGGGGGTGAAATGAGCTGATAATGTATTTCCTCTCTGTGTATTTCATGGGAAAACTTCAGAAAGTAGGGGGAACATTCCCCTGCTTCCAACCCCTGACTGTGATGGAAATTGGGTACTGGTACCCAAACATACATCAACCAAGCTGATACTTTCTCAAATAATAGGGCATAAAATATATACAGGTGCCACCACAAAAACCTAAACCCTACCTGACCTACACTAAAGGATATACAAACATATGCCATGCCAGGGCCAGTGGCCAAAAATAACCTAACCCTAACCCCAAACTATGTAGAAATATGTAGATGCTAAGGGTAGTGGCTTGTCGATTCTCTGCTATTACATTCCCCACAACCAGACTGAGTGGATATAGCAGATGTCATTTGGTCACAAGGTGCGTGCATGCGTATCACTGCACGACAGCTTCTCTAATCTTCCTCCTATGTGAGTTGAAGGTTTGTGATGGAATGCATTCCACAGAATGTGAAATCTGAATATTGTGTTGACATGAACCAAGGTCTCTTCAAATATGTGAATATTTAGCAGCTTCAAGCTTACATGGATGTTTGACAATTCTTGGCCATATTAACTCACCTTTGACCTCATTGTCCGTAGCCCCTGTAACAAGGGTGTCTTCATACATGTCCATACAGAGTATAGTAGCCTGAGGCCAGGATATCTTGGGCCTGCCTGTCTTTATATCCCAACAACCTGATGGCAGATAAACAGTGCACAGGACCATTGCAATTCAATCACAAAAATTATTTTCCAAAGGATCCACTATTATAATTGTTTATTGGGACTGGGAGTAACATTATGACACATCTTCCAAGCATTTTCATCTTCTAGCATTTTTATTTCGTGGGCCTACTTATTGCAGTGTGCCTATATTGTTCTATTTCTAAGGGAAGCATGAGTGTTTTAAGCTTGTGTAACCTAAAAATATGGTATTGTGACAATGACTCTCAATCCCTGGTGAGACAAGGTAATGACTCTTGTGCCACTATTGTCGGCCCAGGACACTGTGAACAAGCATTGCAAATAGTGTCCAAAAGGCAAATCAGAATCAACTGAAATTTTAGACTAGTTTTGCAGAGGGGGTATTTATTTTTCTTCCCTTCCCCCTCTCCCTCCCCCTAATTTGGTGTGATACTCACCTATTTTAAATGCTACTGAAATTGGAAATGGCCAGAAAGGAGTAAAATATGGAATGGATGGTGCCCTTACGGGCCAAAGTGTTGCTAAGAAGCAGCCGGTAGGAAATAGTACTGCTAAGTACTCCCCAAGTAGGCTGTAGAGTAGAGGTACTCTACTATGGTGGCCTACATGGGTACCTGTCAGTAACCTAGCAGGGCAACTTTTTCTGCATCATATGTTATTTTCATCTCTAGGATAGATACTGCTAAGAAAACATGCGCTATGCACCAGTTGGCTTGTGATACTTCACAAGTACATGACTCTGGACTAATAATTTCTGGAAGTTTAGAACTACACCCGCTTTCCGCCAAAACGGCGCACATCGGTTGCACGTAGACGCCGGGGTTGGGGGGGTATGGCGACGAGCAAACGGCTCGTTTTTATGTCCAAGAAATCGAAATATGGCCCCTAGATGTATAAGTTGTAGGTTTACTGCATCAATAATGCATCAAGGGGTTACCTTTGAGTAGAGCTAAGCGTACACAGAGTTAAGCCTAAGCTCTGGGTTACACGATGTATCGAGTAGAATCTGACCTGTGTATATACTAACTTATATAGTGTCAAACTCCACTGAGCACAAATCCCCTAGCCTCATTGATGAAGACACATTAACAGAAGCAGGCGTGACAGTGATGAGAGGAACCCGTCTCGTGCCCCGTTGCTTTATGTATACTAGCCGACATGACGGTCAAATGATCCAACAGCTACTATTGGCCAAAGTTGAATGGACAACACGGTTGAAGTCCTCCCTAAAGAAATGTGGAGAAGGACAAAAAGAGAGCTTAAGCAATAACAAAAACTACAAATATTTCATTGTACCATGCATGGTGAAGTCAGAAATATGTGGCCCAATCTGATCAAAAGGGGCAAGTAAAACTTGCTTATCTGTGGCTTGGCTGACTGCAGTAGAGAATTCTAATGTTTTGGATTAGTAACCATCTTTGAGGTAGAAGTGATTGAAAAATGATCATTACAATCCTTAAAATTTTGTACCTATACTATTTAACATTTTGCTGGTTAGGGAAATCTGACAATTTGACCACAACACAAATACGTAGTCCAATTTCAGGATGCTGGTGGACATACACAAAAAAAACACAACAAAAATTGCCCTGGGGATAATCACCCTTTGCAGCTAAACATAAGAGTCGTGTTCAGACGGAGCGTAATCATCTATGATAACCTAACATCAGATTAATAAAATTTTAAATACGTTAACTTCGACAGACGTCCACACAGGTTTTATCATCGACAACTTGAAAAGTTAATCAACAAGTATATTGCTGACTTGCTGATAAGAACCGGAAGTACAGCGCGCTACTACCGGTGATGACCCACTGCAGGGCTCCAAAAATACCCCGCGAAACACAAATCATGGCGAATGGTAGGGTAACGAGGGTTCTTTATAACCTTGTGATGAGTTTTAAAATGGGTGTAGGGCCTATATTCCGATAAAAGTATGCGTCTGTTTTGCTCGTATATTTAGGGTTGCATTGCGAACTGGCGTAAACAACACGGGCCACAGCCATTCGAAGCTGTTCGAAAGCAAGCAAGAGCAGACGTTATGATCTTATATACCGGTGCTGCATGCTGCTTAACCCACAATCAAGGCGTTATTAACAGCATCCCCTGTTTTTCTACATATTTATCAGGTTTTGTGTATGTAAAACGTTTAAAAGTCTTTAAAAATCCTGTTTGAATATATAATTGGTGGTAAGTAGCGCCGGAAAAACATTCGGCAAAATCGCCATTTTGGTCACTTCATGACTTGTCAATCACTGTCCGTCTCCTATAAATATTCATATAAAACAAGGATTCTCACGAAATTCAACCACTTACATCGCGCTGCTATCGACTTTCGTTGCTACTGCCGAGTCTAGCGATTGGCTAAAAAATCAATTAGTTAATTCTTAACCAATTGGGATCATCGTCACTGCTGCGGTCTAACCATGCAGTGCATCGTCTTCATTGCACAAAATGGCAGCCACATTTAGTAGCGAGAGCCAGGGGCGATGAAATGGATGGGGTCGAATCAAATAAAAAATATTTTCCAACCTTTCTCAAATAGGACGCTGTAGCTTGCCTTAGACTAATGAAACGGCTATGTCACATCTTCTCTGAAATAATGTATGTGGGCCTATTTATGCTTCGTCAGATTGTACGGTCAGTGCACGATTATTATTATAAAATATATTTAAAATTTATCTTTTTTAACTGCCAGTCTGAGTGTACTAACACACATGTATAGTCCGTCGCTATGATAAATTATAATGGCAACCGGTAATGCGACCCAACTACGTCATGGCGAGGTCACACTAAACTTTGAGCTTGTTGATAAGCCTGTCCACACGGCGTAAAGCTCGTAACTTTGGCCGCTCAAACAGGCGGGTGCGCGCTAACACACGACGAAACCATAAGAAATCTTATGGTTTAACTGCGAGTAAAACTTAGAGTGACTAAAACCCGAGTGCGGTTCGCACGGGAACTAATTAAAGTTCAATTCGAAAATTAAAACTTCGATGTAAACTTTAAGTTTAGATCCCTCGTCTGAACAGCCTAAATTTTTTTGATGCCCCCAGACTTGTTAATGTCCTTCACTCGAAACGGTCTACATGGTGTGTTGTGGTCAAATTGTCAAACAAAAATATTAAAAAAAAAAAAAAAAAAAAAATGAAAAAGTAGGTCAAATTTTAAGAGAGTTGTAATGTAATGTGTGCATTCACCCGCTTTGTACCTGGACAATCCTCTATGTTAGGTGAGTGTATTGTTTGACCATGGCTCGGAAAAGTGCAGAATTTGGGAAGCTCCTTCACAAAAAAATGACACAGAGACTTTGTAAAGAAAGGCTAAATACCTAGTCTATAATCAGGCGTTGCATTTTATTTTTATTTCCTAGTCCTGTATTCGATGTGGTATAGCGCCTCGCATGGGGAGTCTCTTGCACTTCGCCTTTCCGCATTTATTTTGTGTTTGGTTGTCTTGATTTTTCGGGATAAATCTCATAACTTTCATGGGACTGATACTCCCTCTGGCCAGCAGGTTTTATGTCCTGTGTCATTCGTTCTTGTTAAAGAAATGGTTCAGTTGAAATGGATTGGCAAGAGCAATCAAATAATAGGTACAATCCGCATGACCACATAATAATTGAATGACACATAGCTTGCACAGAAACATCCCTATTTGCTATCCCCTCCGCTCGGCGAGGGCTTTGCCTCAACACACGCCTCCGGCGATACTGGTCGAGGCATCTTTGACAAAGGCTATCTGATCACTAAACAAATAATTGATAGTCATAGGGTGCCACTCCCTTTGTATATTTCCTCCTTAATGCTCTGAAAGTACCATAACATTATAAGCCCCACAGTACACATTCCTCTCTAAATTGGAGTATCCCGGGTTACCAAACCACTGTAAGAGGTGCGGATGTTGATCTCATTCTTAAACTGCACATCTTCGAAGGCAGTATCAGACAGGAGTGGATCATAGGATCGCCAACCAGCTCTGGTACAGGAACGTCAATGTAAGATGCATACACTGGATTTCCCCATGAGATGAAGATCCTGAACAAATACCCCCCAAAACAAATCATTAAATCGTCTTCTAGAGTTCAGTCTGATTTCATTTCAGAATTTAGAGGAGTTAAGGTTCGTTACATACATGTACCTCGCTGCACTGTGCAGTGCAGTGCCGAATATCGATCACTTGCTGCAGCCAACTCAACATAAACTGCTGACAAGCTGCAGTTAAAATAAATTTAAAACTCGGCTGCAGTACCGCACGCAGTATACGGGACAGAGACCATAATTCAAGCACTGCAACTCACCACAATGCACGTTGCAGTGTAGTAGGAACGAACCTTCCTTTAGATTTAGGGTACATGACCAGATTCTTGTCTAGCATTAATTAGAGAACTAAAGGTATGATTTTGGCGGAACGGTACCTCTTTACGACGATAACCCAAGGCGATACAGTATTTTAGTGGAAGACGAGGCTGGAGGCCGAGTCGTCATAAAGTTCGTCATAAAGAGAGTACCGGTTCCCAAATCATGACCTTTTTCTCATTCTTAACAGCTTATCATTAAGGTCATCTTTAAACCAGTTTCTCGATGCTTACGGCTTAAATACAACAAGAAAGGACTGCCAACACCCAGTGCCAACAATCGAACAACCCGTTGAACGCAAGCGATCATCAAGACAACGAGACGCAAACGTGCAGGCGCGCGAACGTAGCAAAACTTGGTATGACGCGCGAGCGCTTCAACCTACAAATAACGTCCAATAACGCAGTGCGTACTACCGGGTTCAATCATGCGAATTTGAACCCGGAGCATCAGCAAATGAAATTGCTTAACCATTTCACAGCTGTTAAGAATTTGTAATCAATAACGTTAACTTATAAGGGTACTTAATTCACCGGCATTGCGTTTTTGTGGTATCCTTCATCTCAATTGAATTGTGGACTATCTTTCATAGCATTGTTGAGATGGAAATAATCTGAAATTCTGAAGGTACACTTTGCCCAATCAGCAATTTGGGTGTGGTAGAGCAAAGTTTAAAGACAAGGAAGAAAACAAAATATCCCGTTTTCTTTTTATTACAAAATCAAGGCTTGTCACTGGCGATCAGACCAAGCACTGACACTGAGTATGTTGTTTTGTTTTTTGTTCATCATTAAATCTTATATTATAAAACATGTGCTCTGTATGCGAGTCTGTCCAGTATGCGTTACGTTTGACCCAATTTTATGGTCCAAAGTTTGATGGTTTGCTTTGAACATGGGCTGATTATTTGGCATAAAGGTAGGGGAGGACAGTTTGAACTTTTTTATAGTAGATTAAACCCATCGTGTCACCTTAGTACTTTCCGCCGGTATGGCATTGAATGAGGGGCGTGTGCAGTGGGTGGAAATTAAAATTAACGCTATATTATTAAACTGTAGTCCGATAGTAGAGAAAAAATCAATTCTATTTTTTTTTTTTTTTTAATTTTTTAGGTTTTTTCTTTTTTTAAAACATTTAATTCTGACTAATCGTATTGTGCTTCAGTGGTATGAATTTACCAGGTGAGTTGATTGGTTCAACTTTTGGTCGTCTGTATTTTGGATCGAAGGACCACAAAAGTCTTTGCACTCGCTATTGAAATGCTGTCAACACCGAAAGGTCCAGATATCTTCGTTCATTCATGAAACAGGTGACTCGGGCCACATATTTTCTTTTTCTGCCTCCTCTCAACACTAATCGAAGCTGTCCAAACTTTCCTCTGGTGAAACGATGGGGTGAATCATCTACTAGCAGGGTTTCAGAGTGACCCAAAAGATCAAGGTCATCTTGAGGTCAATTTGAAAAATGCCTATGCCCATATTTGGTCAAAAGGACCACTACCTGAGCACAGAACAAATCTGAGTCAAAACGTCACACCATAGAGGTCAAAGGACCACAAATGGGGAAATGCACTAGCGGCTATGGTTGGTTATGCTTTGACATATGGGGGCTATATTTGGCAGGAAGGGAGGACAGTCTGACCTTGCAGGGTTTCAGAGTGACCTGAAAGGTCAAGAAGGTCATCTTGAGGTCAATTTGAAAGTACAGAGTACAGAACAGACTCAATATAAGTAGACGCCAAACGCCAGCAAACGAAATCCCTCTTGGTGTTGATTAAGAGCGCGATTAATCACCACTACTTATCTTTGATGAACAGAATATGTTCCTTAAAATTGTCATCTAGGAAATAGCTTCCCAGTACCGCATAAGCATGACTTACTCCCACGTTAGCTGCCTCATTCGAATGTCTTCCTAAAACACTGCGGCTATGACTGCCCATGACGACTCACATCGAAGGCAGTCGATGAGCTCTGCATACTCTAGAACGCTTAGAATGTACGTGGCAATATGGGACAGGAAGATCCATGATGAGTCAACGTGAGACTTGTTCCTCAATGGCAGACATGAAGAGAGATGTTTAAGGGGGGGGCAAAGTTTTTGTGAGGACTGCTTATAAAATACAGCTAAGATAGTCATAAAACATCTCAAAAAATTACAATAAGGTAGTTAACCACTGGGATGTATTTCACAACGAAATTACAACCCACCGTACAAACCCAATAACGCAAAAACACACGTAAGTTACTGTTAGAAATCCTTATACTTACGGTGCATTTGACTTAAGATGGTGTACCAATGTGTCTTAAGGATAGTGTCAACCCTAGTGCTTTTGTTTGTCACGAATTTCTGATTTTTGCACCATTTTCAAACATCAACTGTGTTTATCGTACCAACAATGTTATCCAATTGCAGACATCCTGAGTTGATTTTTTGCCGAGTTAAAACAGCTATTTGACCATTCAAGTTCACCAAAAACCCACAGTCTTAACGGCGGGAATTAAGCACATTTCACGCCGTCGGGCGCAAGGGCAGCATCGCGTAGCGCGGGTGAATTTTAGCTGCGTAATGAAGATGCGAGTGCTTAAATGTACTTTTGCGCGAACGCGTCTTGAAAAAACGAAAAATATTTGAAAATATAAACAAAGCGCCTAATTTAGACCAGATGACATTTCAATTCTTTGATTTCTGAGTTGGAGACAAAAGATGTTTGATTCAATATGGCATGTTTAAGAGTATTTTCAATCACTTAAACAACATAATCAATTTCCTGAAGTTCAAAATAAAGTTATGTGAGAAAGGGACAGCTTGAAATGGCATGAAACGTCAACTTTTTTACTTAAAACAGGATTTCTCAATGTCAATTTTCACAAATTTGGCAAATTTTCAGACAAGATAACTCCAAAAATCCAAAGTAAAAGGTAAGGTTTAACTTCCTACGATAGCAATCGGTTATTCTCTCGGTTACGGTTTTCTCAATTTTTCATGTTTCGATTTCTAACTAAAGATATTATCCAATATATACTACAAATTTGGAAATGAAAGGTAAAAATCACACTTTTTTGACATTTTTCTTCTATTTCGAAAAATACGCTCTATTTAAAAATGACAAATTGGTCTGGTGTCGAAAAAATAACCTAAGAAATTCATGAAAATCAAATTGTTTTTGTATGCTGTCTGAAAATTTGGGGCAAAAATCATGTTTTTTTTGAGTATTTTTCTCAAAATATGGAAAGTTTACATTAATCTGATGCCATCATCGGGTTAACCGTCCAATTTCTTCTAGAAATGCATACTTTTACAGACAATCAAAATATTTGCAAAGTTACAAACCAAATAGATACTCGGAAAATGCAAGGTGACATACCTCATTGTGAAATCCACCCCCCCCCCCCCCCCCCCCCCCGGTTGATTAATTATTCACAGTACAAACAGAACAATACAATACAAACGCATTGATATAGCGCCTTCTCAAAAAAGGGGGTCAAAAGCGCTTTACAAAATAGAGATAAGTACATTTAGCTTAAAACATGGTTAATCTTTTACAATACCGGTTGTATACTATGAGATAAGTACTTACCATCAAAACTATAATAATAAAAAAAAAAGAAAACAGCTATACTTTAAATATATGTGAGGCAATAACAAAAAAAAACATTTAGCACACATCAACTCTTAGGAAATAGATGGAAATTGGAGCTTTCTTAAAAGTAACAATGGGACTTGAGTGGCGAACAGAGTAGGCCAAAGAGTTCAATAGGCTAGGGCGCCCGCATTGCTGAAAGCCCTGTCACCCACCGACCTTTTTGTGCGGACTAGTGAGGAGCGTCTTGTCATCTGCAACGTCAATCCTGGCCTGAAAGGAATATACAAAGAGAGGTATTAGGACAAGTAAGATGGCAAATGTCCGGAAATGCCCTTGTAGGTAAGAAGCATAGCTTAAAGACAACAAGCTCACTAATGGTAGCCAATGTAGCTCTTTAAGGAGTGGTTGGCTGGGGCCTTCTATCAGATATGAACACCAGCCTGGCTGCTCTATTCTGCAAAATCTGAAGTTTTCTCCGATCATGGCCGACATTCCATACAAAATGAATGGCATAGTCAAGCAGGAGATAAAATCAGTGAACGGCGAGCTGATGACAACTCTCCAATGTGATAAAGCGGCGGATCCGATAAATATGCGAAGGTGAAAGTTAACAGACTTACTTGATGACCTTGACATGTTCAGTCATAGACATTGTCAGATCAAACACGACACCAAGGTTGCTAATTGCCGAGGACTGGGGAACATCCCCTGTCCCGACCCTGGGGGAAATCTTGAGGCGATTTGTGTAATAGGATAACATGCGATGAAAAATGCTGTCTTTAATCAGTCAATTTGAGTTTGTTCAGCGCATCCACTCACTGATTTCATCAATACAAAGAGAGAGTCTTTGACAGCATGTTTGGCATCACAATCAATCTTAGGATCAAATGTCCAATAGAGCGTACATAATCAGCATACGTGGTAAGCAATATTGTGCTTCCGGATGATTGATGCGATTACAGTATGTGTACAATTATGAAAAAGAGAGGCCCGACAACAGAACCCTGAGGAGACCGAGGGAGATGAGCTTGTTGAAATTGCATCAACAAGGCGCACACGGAAAAGAGCGGTTCTGCAGGTTAAGACCGATCCACGAAGCAGTACCTTGATTTTGAAAGATCAAGTACCTATCCAAAAGAAGGCATGATCAACAGATCAAAACGCAGAAAGATCTAGCAGCCACAAATAGCAACTGCCTTACTGTTGTGGAATTGCATTGAGGATATCGGTCATGACACGCAGAAGTGCAGTTTCAGTGCTTTGTCGTTCTTTGTAAGCTGACTGAAACTTCTCATTAAGTTCATTTTGAGACAGATGATCCTTTATCGGGCACTCAATATTTTCTCCATGAAATTAGACACGCAGCTAATAATTGACACAGGGCGATAGTTTGACCACCTCTTTGTCTAGGGAAGGCTTTTTGAGAATGGGTGTCACAGCAGTTCCGGAGCTTAGCTGGGAAAACACCATGCGGATAGACTTGTGAAGGATCAGGTTAAGGCTCAGCCAGGTTGCAACATTCTCCTTAAGGAAAACCAATGAATGGTGCTTAAGGAACATGAGTTTGATGGAGTTGACATATCCTCATAGGATTATCTTTTGAAGTACCATTTGAGTGACAGGGAAGACCCCCACCGCATACAAGCTCATCAGGACACCAAACAGGGTTACTCATCACCTCGGTCACACATAGTAACAAGTAACCAGACCAGAGGGCTACTGGAATTGTTATATGAAAGTGACCCATAATAAAGAAATAAATTTTAAAAATACACATAAACCCAGACGCGGGAGTACTTCTGCGAGTAACAAAGGTCTGTTTTCTGATATGACTAGTTCACTTTTTCACAACAAAGGATCATGTTTCCAAACATGAGTGTATATAGATCCTGAGGACATTCTGTGGTGTTTACTAAATTCTGGGGCTATGCATTTGGAATGCCCATGGCATGTAGAAGCTCACTATATCTTGGTGATGGTGGTAACCACATGAGCTAGTTCTCTAGGTACCATATAGCTCTGTTTTCATCAAGTCAGTGACTGGCCTCTCTTCAGTAGTGGCAGCCCAAATGTCATTGTGTACAGTGATGCGCAGCCAGGCTGTGCAGATTTTATCCTGTGCTCAAAGACAGTAAGGAGGTTTAAATACCACTGAGTGAGGCTGTGTAATGGAATGTGGATTTTTTTTTTGTTAATGGACCAATCAAACAAACCAGAATTATGTATTCTGATACAAGTACACAAACTGTAAGCACCTAAACCTCCCATGTTATGGGTATCTGCATGTCAAGTGTTGTGTGAAAATGATGTCACAAATGAATGAAAAGCAAAAAAAGCTGGCCATTCCACAGACACCTAGCTCTCTGGGGAAAGATAAAAAGCTTACCTTCAGACTTGAATATTGTTACAGGTGCCCACAACCACCAATAGCAGCTAATACAAAGTCAAAGTAATACAAGAGCAACAGATAGCAATGTCAACGAATACAACAAACTTGATGCAATATAACATGGAACAAATGCATAAATATGGCCATGCTCAGAATAGCTCTATATGATTGTTTTGGCAAGCACATCAGTCCTAATGATCACAGAGGACCTAACAGACGATAGTCCTGTTCTAAAATTTAAATTTGAACCGATGGCAAGGCCCAATTTTAGATAGCATCCAGTGAAGCTCAGGGAAACCTTATGTTCTATGCGATTAGGGTACAAGACCCCTTTCTAAAAAAATTTAACTTAAAACTGTTTTTGATGCAGTTTTACATTATCATTAACACTTGATCGTAATAAGATTTTTTTTTACATTTCCAGATTTTTTTTATTTTGGCCAGAAATCTGGAAAACTGGAATTTCTGGAAAAGTTACATCTCTGAGATTAGCTTCTGAATGAAATTATAGGATGCTGAAGATTCAGAAACGAATATCAAAAAACCAAAACGTCATCAGCTTGCAAATCTGTTGAAAGCACATTGAATTTGACGATCTCATACTTGGACTAGAATTGCTTTATATTGTCATATTTCTTTTTTTTTTTGCAACATTATCGGTAAAAATATAATACATACATACATACCATACATTACTAAAACCAACACTGCAGTACCTTTCTTTTTTGTGGGACTGGGGGATAATTAACAGAAAAATGAAATCAAATTGAATTCACAATTTTAAGCAATGTTAAATTAATATTCCATTTACTGCTATCTAATTACAGATGTTTCAATACAAATGAATTGGGAAGATTCCCGATGGCAGCGTATGCAGAGTAATAATGGCAATAGTGAATGTGAGAGTCATGGGGCAGACATGTGCGCGTTCTTAAGAAAATGGACATGCGAAATTTATTATTGTAATATCCATGACTGTGTGCAAGTTGATAAGGATAATAAATCAATTTTCACAATTTCCTCAATGGTCTCAAGTGCATCAATTTGATAACAATTTGGATTTACAATGTCAACCCGAAATACTCAATTACCTGTGAATATGGATCACGCTACAAGAAATCTACATGTAACTTGTACCACCGCTTTCACCTGAGCAAAAATAAACTGCTAACAACCCCTATGGCATGATAACTTCCAAAAGGTGACACTTTCCCAAACCAGGAAGCGGGACTCAGTTAAATAACCAGTTTGGATTACAAAAAGCCTTCATGATGGCAGTTGTAATGGAAGTACAGGATTTCAGGGACCCGAGGTTCAGGGTCATTGACTCTTGACTTTTAATTCTGACCCGCGAGAAAAATTAACTGAGTCATTTGACCCGCGGCTTTTGAACATAGCATCTCCAAAAGTCGGCAAAGTCGGATTTCCTTTCCCAATATTCTAAATTACCGTAGTTGCCAGATCCCCCCAAGTTTTTTTTCATTTTGACTCCGCTCGTTGCACATCAAAGGTTCAAGAATCAAGCTGAGGGCTTGAAGGTTCCTAATACTAATTTCCATAGTCCCAAGTCATAAGTAAGCCATCACAATACCTTGACAAAGAATACTATTACTAGGTGATGCAATTAAATTCCTATGGTTTGATCTGCTTGACCTGCACAAGTACCAGGTAGTCTTAAAATCAATTTGATGGCACGATCACTACGATGAAATGAATTCTGTGTGGGTCTCTTTTGGAATGCACAAGTACATCAAGATTGGGATGAAGAAGGGGAGATAACTACTATTGATTTGTTTGAGAGCATTATGTAGTATGAAGTAGTGTGAAACGTCAATCACTTCCAGTATACCCTAACTCAGATTCATCACCGGTCAGGGACATTCATTGTGCTAAGCATATTCAAACATTAACCGCAAACGGTGACTTAGAAGCCCCGCCCATGTGGCCGCTCTCAGTGCATAGGCCAAGGATCAATTCGATTCATTACATAATTTCTAACACAAACCCTTGATGGCCTCATGGTGACCTTTGCCTTTGCTACCTCCGTGGGAAACAACAATTAAATGAATATGGGATTTTCTCTTATATGGCTGCAGGGGAGGGGGATTTTTTACAAGAAATATGTCCAATATAGTGGGGTAGTATGTCTGTATTTAAGGGTAGACTTTTATAAATGGCTTTGATTATTTATTCATTTGTGTGGGTCCGCCCATTCGGCCGCTCAAAGTTCAGTCGTAATCAAAACCGCCTTTCGCAAATATTTCCTTTTCTTTGTTACTCATTGTTGTTCGGGATATTTCTTCTGAAAATATAGCGATCGTTGATTGGTCAATGATGATGTCATCGTTCGCTTTAAATAGTTCCTAGAATACGAGCTTATTGGAACTGATCAATAACATTCAATTATTGGGTTTTGGTAACCGATTCAAAACAAAGCGAATACAGGGGCGAATACCAGCCAGGATTTTTGAGCCCTGATGCAGCTGGGATGTAAAATGGCGAACACTTTGCTGCCTGTGAAAACGGCACGGTGAAAATTCCGGTGGAATTACATGCATAGTTTTGTCAGTGTCACTGTAGGATCCGGTACATGGGGTAGGATTATTCGAGGTCGCTACCGTACGGTACAGTGCTGAATATGACTATCATCAGGGTATTTGAAGCTACGGCTACGTGTACTGACGTGATTCGCTTACTATAATGTGATTTTACAGTCATGGGAGTGAAGGATTGTATTTTACACGTAGTTTCATTGCAACGTTCAGCCATGGTTCAGCAGAAAGTTAGCCATAAATGTGCAGGATAGGTGCTGTCAAAACATGGTAAGTTCCCGAGGTAAGATCATGTCTAGACTAGGATGTGAGTGTCCCCTACATTATCGGCGTGATTTGTGAACTGGACTTGATTTCTGGCTTGAAATTTGGGATGTTCGCCACACATCAGCATTTGCTGGCATTGTTGATGTA
>JAMKCH010021362.1:0-79376 GCA_023653785.1 Ophioderma brevispina | reverse complement strand
TGCCTCTATTACAAACATGCTTGTTCCTAAATGCCCCCAACGTCTGATTTTTAATGAGTTCATTGTAGAATTGTCCATAAAATCACGAAAAATGGGTTTAAACACGTGCTCGACACATCAACAGCACGTTATTTTCCATTCCCTTCTTACTCTGCCGAATGCCCGGGTACTTCGGCATCCGAAAGTAGGTAAATTCGGCCACGGGTATTCGGCAGCCGGGTATTTCGGCACAACAATTCGCCACTGATAACTGGAGTTCTTGAACCAAAATTCAAGGCTGTCAAAAACATCATGGATACCAGATTAAAAATGAATGAAGCAGGAAACAGTAAGGAAAAGAATATTCTCAAAGAAAAGAAGAATAAAATTTGAGGTTACGCCAGCAAGATTGCAGCAAACTGTGGTGGAAGCCCCAGGGCAAGCTTTACTGGTATAATGATGAATTGATGAATTATTAAAACTCTCATGTCAGGGCGTTAAATGACTGATGTCATGATCAACAATGCTGATAATGACTGAATTGGGACAACAGATACATAAACTGAACAAATATTTATCGAATCAGCTATGAGAAAGATATTAGTCACTTGCTGGGGCCTCTAGACGATGAAATCCAAACCTCATTGGATCAAAATATGAAGGATATCAATGATATGGATGGAAAATCTTGAGGACTTTGCAAAAGAAGTTCACAAATGCAGGGATATACATGTAGTGTAAGACTATGTAACAGAGAAAATAATATCTTGGATTATACACAGTTCGAAGTTCAAGTTGTACCAGGTGTGACGTGTTACAGAGCGAAAATGGAAAACAGCTGTCACAGTTTCATCAAGGCATGGATATCATAAGCGTCGTGTTCGCGCAGTGGAAACTGGCATCGGACATGAGGACTTTTAAAAACAATAGGCAGCATTATGAGCCTGCCATCTCCAGGTGACTTGGAAGAGCTTTGATGCTCACCAGAGGTGATTAATGAAGTTTACTTACATGAAATTGATCAAAATTTGATGATCCAGAAAGAGGCACGGACAATCAGGCTCACTAACATGGGTTTGACCCAAATGATACTTCCATCGTAGCAGATGTACCAGTTTCTTTCGACGGAACGCGGCGTAACGCGTGTTTCACTGCCAATAATGGAATTGGATTTATTATATTATAGCAGCAGATACTGGAAAAGGATTAGACTTTTCAATACCAAGCAAATATTGTCACCCATGTGATAATAAATAAAAAATGTCAGCCAAGAATTTGAAAATTTCATGCAAAATCATCAGGACGAATGTTGTGAAGCCAATCATGAAGGCTCAAGTGGAAGCAGGGAAATTGCCGCAGCGAAGGATATATGGAGAGTAGTCCTAACCATACAATACAGGTCCATGATTTCTGTGGCGAGAGCAAGGCCCACCAAGCAGTAAAAGATACTTACGGTTTATGTGACAGTGTAAGAAAAGTGAGATATGAACAAGAGTA
This sequence comes from Ophioderma brevispina, assembly GCA_023653785.1. Classification (NCBI taxonomy): domain Eukaryota; kingdom Metazoa; phylum Echinodermata; class Ophiuroidea; order Amphilepidida; family Ophiodermatidae; genus Ophioderma; species Ophioderma brevispina. The sequence goes on along the minus strand of JAMKCH010021362.1, from coordinate 77,900 downwards.
GTAGGGAATATAACTCATGCTGAGTCGATGAGTGCAAACTTTGGGAGAAGAGCAAGGAAAAAAAAAAGAGACAGCCGATTGTCTGTGTGTGTACGAGTTGGGTGGGGCATGTACAGAATCGCATGGGCAAACACCTTCAGGACCACATGTCAAAGGAGGCAAACTCTCTGACGGGAAAATCAGTGAAAGGTGCATCTGGGGGTTGACTATGCCAACCAATACAACGAATTCAGAAGATATTATGGGCAATGCCATTCGTGGCAATGTAAATAAAAAAATGCTGTAACACAAGAACAATAACCACAATCGACTTCCAAAATGAAAAATGCAATCTTAGCAGTAGTATTGCCTCATTCGGTGAAACAAGCAATGAGCAAGAGAGACATAAATATGTCCGTAAGGGACAGGATCGTGGTGCGCGTTCAAAGAACGGCAAATGGGAAAACTAAAAAAGGCTGACAAATCTTATCACTTGGAATTCCACCATTCCTAGCATTCTTACAACCAACTTTCCACAGCACTTTCAAAAGAAACACTTCTTCGGCGCTGGTCCTGCCAGGCAACTCAACAAAAATGCAAAATGAGTCTCTGAATGACTGGGCACCACAACACAAGTGGCATAGCGCAAAACGTGTCACACTGGACGCAATGGCGGCGGTTCTGAACGTTAACGATGGTGCAAATGTTGCTTGCAGGTCATGGAAAAAAAAAAGCTGGGAAATAATGCCCAAAAACACAGCTCAAAAGGAGTTCACCAAGAAAACGTAAAGAGACGCAAAACAAGCACAACAAAAGAGCTCAAAAAAGCGAAACATCACCGGGCAAATTGGGAAGAGAGGCAAACAAAGAGTAAGGACGAAGAGAGAAGAAAGCGGAACGAAGGAATCACGTACTCCGCGGGAGGATTTTGGATTCAATGATGAGGTGACCCCACTTCCAAGAAGTTTAAGGAGGACTTCAAAAAGGAACTAGAAATGAAAAAAAGAAACTTAATAATAAGGAATTGAAGAAATTACTTTTATTTCAAATCAAACACCATGAAGTGAAAGTGACGACCATTTTATTATTGGAGGCACCTCTGTACTCGATGTTTGTGAATATGAAGATGGTTTTGAGTTCTCATGGCCTGTGAAATATGCACGTAAGTTGCAAAAAAACAAATGCAGTGCTCATATGGTGTTGGTATTTAACATGCTGCTATGGAAATACCATACAATTATTAAAAGTTGAGCACAAAAACATGGTGTTAAACATGAAAAAATTTGCAAGTTAAAATATTTGCGAAAAATGACAAATTTCAAATGCGAATATACTAAAACCACTTGACAATTTGCCCCCCCCACCCCATAGTTTATGTACTGCTCTAACAAATTAATGGAGGATTTTTTTTTTAAGTTTGAAATATTTACTTTTGAGTTATGACCTTTCAAGGTCAATCCAGCACGAAAAAAGTGATTTTTTCATAAAACGGGCCATGGCAAACGGCAGAAGAAAATCAAAAAGTATTTCAGTAAGTTGTAGGGCTATGCCTATTATTATACCTGAAGAGTAAAAAATAAGGAAAGTAGGCACCTTAATTACTTATTTTTTGGGGGGAAAAATTCACTTTTTCATTATGTTCAAATGACTGCCGTGACATTTTGCAACCCAGCTCAATTTGCATATGAGTATCGATATTTACAAATATTATCTAATTTCTGAAACCTCAGTCCAATATGCTTCGTGATATTATATACAGCCTACTTCCAATATTTCAACTACTCTACCCTGCTTTCCAAAATAACACCTCCAAAATGAGGGTAGATAGTCTTGGTCCCAGTCTTGGTGGGTGGTCCAACGGACAGTATACTGCGAATAATAGCCCAACAATACGTGGAGAATACGTTGAGAGCATATTCAAAATTCCTCGATGTCTTGATTGAGAGGTCTTTGAACTGAACGCACTGCAAGTAATATTTAAACTGCTGTATATATGTAGTGCATTTTAGTAAGTTTACTTAGGCCCGGTCGGAACCTTGAATGAATTCAGTGGCGTAACCCCCCTCCCCCCCCCCCCCCCCCCCCCCCCCCCCCCCCCCCCCCCCCCCCCCTTCCCCCCCCCCGGAGGCTTTGACGGGAAAAAAACTGAAATCATGCTAAATCCGCCATTTTTTGCTCCTCGTAGGGATTTTTCACCGCCAACCAGGAAAACCTGCCTCAAAAACACCTCCAACCGGAAAAATCTGCCTCAAAACCGCGGAAATTTCCACCTTAGACAAGTGCTCCTTTACGCCCATGTTGATGAATGCACTGCACGGTGCAAACGGCCAACCAATCGGAGCACTCCTATCAAGATTATGGTCTAGGCGACTAAAAATGTGACTAATCGGCGATCGACCTGAAACGAAATTCAGCAGATGTTGTGGTGGGACTATCGCCAGTATACGTTCAGACAGGAAACCCACAAGTATTGGGAAACGAGGACTACCATCCTCTATATCCGACCAGTAGGTGTCCAATAAGGGAAACTGGAAAGGGTAAAGAATTGCTAATAGCATGACAACTTCTGCGCTGTTAAATTGAGATACTGCTTTCCTTGTTAAAATGTTCCACTTCAGGCCTAGTAACAGAACGCGTGGTATACTTTTTCGATTAGAACGCTAGGTATTGGAGAAGATCGCGTGTCTACCTACATGAAGAGGTAAGTCAAGACGCTCTAAGTTGCGCAAATTGCACGTACAATCAAAGTTGATAAACGTGTCTCCTTTCGTTTTTAATGTAGAAGGCGAGTTTCCAGCACAAGAATTCACCAATATGCATTCATAAGCGTTACATGGTCCAAACAACTGTTGGTGCATAGCTGAAATTGAAATATATTTTCATCAGCCTTTCTCCACTGGTACTTTTTTTTTTTTTGGAAAATAGTGTTGCTCATATAACGTTACACTCTCAAACACTTAGGAGTCCTACAAATCGACGTTGTTGGGCCACGGCGAGGGGTTTCCATTCAAGGAGTGTCTGGCTGAAGTCAGCTTGACACACAAATAACATTCCCTGATATGCGTTGACGTACTTGAATGTGCTAATTGATATGGCCCTGTCATCGAATACTAATTGCTAATATTGCACGAAAATTATTACTTGTTCTATTCCATTCCATTCTTCATTAGAAGCTAGAGCGTTGATTACAATCTAAACATCCACGGCAAGAAATATTTTTAAAAAGTATGCTAACGTTTCCTACGGGTGAAATACAACTTTCAGTGATGCAGTTTGCGTGCAAGTACAAAACATGTAACGCATTAAACCATTAGCACAAATATCACGTTAAACTCGAAATAATTTATAGTTCAACAATTTCACGGTTATCAACCCGTTTCCTCTTATCCAGAGAAATATAGGATTATATTTCTTCAATAAATATCAACATTTTGAATATGAACGCTTTAATTTGAACATGTGTACTATAAGCACGTTGTAAGGTGAACGGCATATCATTCGTGTGGACTCATTGATTAGTTTAGGAATCGTAAAAATGCGTTCAGCAGCAGTGCCGTGCGAAAGATTTCGGATGTCGTACATCGAGTATGTCACCATTTTGGGGAATCGCGAATATGTCTCACAACTGCCCACTGGACAATGGAAAAAATGAAATTGATAAATCAGACAGTTCTCTGAGAATTGGTAAAAAGTGGCGTACTGACCGGTGGCCATGGCAGAATTGCTCCCCCTGGTTTGAAATATCGGTTCGCATTTGCTCCCTTCTGGCTCAAAATATCGGCACGAAATTGAATAACATTTATGCTGAAATTAATGACCCCTTTTATAAGTCCCTTTTAGCACTTGTTTAAGTAGACCACCGGGACGACTTCGAAATTTTGCTCCACCAGGCTCGAGTCGGTTGTCTCGGTACACCCCTCCACCAAAACCACCACAACACCCGCCACCACCACCACCACCACCTAACAAAAATCACCACAACGCCACCACAAAACAACTAAAAAGTTCAATAACACTTACTACTAAAGTACAAATACTAATATAAATAAAATACATAGCTTTGATTGTTGGCATATAGAAAGTATTAAAAGACCCTAATGGAAGGAATTAATTTTTAAAAATAACTACAATTGCTTTAGGCAATTGCACAAAAAACAAATCAAACTCAATTTTCTTCAATTTATGAAGATTACTTACAGAGAAATCTCTTAGAAATGCATTAGGACAGCAGTTGTAAACATCACTACCATAGTCTTTTTCAATAATTGAGGATTCAAAATTCCCATTTTAAAGTTTCAAATTCAGAAATGATCTGACAGTTCAAGGGAAACAAATTTCTCAAATTTTCAAGAAAAAACAAACATATATTGCTTGATTCCAACCAATGCTATTGACTGACGTTGTTTTGAAATTCATTTACCTATCGCTATATTTTCTACCAAAAGTCTAAAACTTAAATTGTCACCAGAGTAAGCTCAAATACCTTCTTAAAGTTTTCCTTGAAGTTATTTCAAATGTGTTATCGGAATGTTTATATCATCGTTGAATGCTTTTCTACATTTTCTATTATACTTACAATGCTTGTGCTGGTGAATGATGAGGTTTTTGTCAACAACACTCGTCATTTCATCGTTTTTCCTTTAACTGAGAAAGAATAAAGAGCTTTCAACACATTCTATTGTACAATACAAGTACAGTATATAAAGATACTGGTTTAGGGTAGAACATTATATAAAAATACTTGTAAAGGGTCATTTTGTAAAACAGTCACACAGTAACTCTTATTCTCAAGAAAAGACTGACTACCGTGGAGTTTCGCATAAATTCTAATGGCGGTTTTTGCCTTCAAGCATTGCCACCGGTACATTGCCGTTATATTTGTATCCTGTGGTTGCACCTTAAAGACACCACGTTCGCGCCAGTTCGTCATCGGAAAAGTTATTGAAACATTCCACGAGTCAAACTTCAATCAGCTGATGAACGCTTATAGCATTTTGCTGCGTCAGGGTCGTAACGCAGTTTGGTTGTTTTGGATGTGTTTTCTGTAATGGCGTCCGAAGACAATTTATATTATTATTATTAGTGTTATGATTATTATACAAATTATCATTATGGGGTAGCAAAAACCAACCAAAACAATTGTTAAGGTGTTTCCTAGGGTACATTTGAGTGGTGTTCATTTTGAGGGTTATACATGAGTATGTATTCCCTTGAGATTAAGTGCCCTCCCGATATGACACCGGCAACGTCTTCACGCGTGTTAGGCGGCTAACATCAAAACACAATCCCTTATGAGTTTCATATTTGGATGATCTTTTCTGAAACTTTCAAATGGTGCTGACAGATGAATTACAGTTAAGATTAAGAAATACTAATGTGCTTCCAACGAATGGGTTTTCTGGGGTCCTGTAAATGAATTCATCGTTTAAGGAGCAGTTTGTCAAAATCTCTGTCATGTTTGAAAAAGTTGGCGTTTTTTTTAAGGTATAAAATACCAAAATTAAAATCGATCTCGCAACAGTACGGAAATAGAAAATCCATGGATCCATATCGTTCGGATAAGATCCTGAATAGCTATTTATAGGGCGAGTTACCATCCATATATTTTCCTCCAAAATTATACCAATACACTGGAATGTGTATTGAATCCTATTAATTGCCGGTTTTAGTAGCCCAAGTTGTTGTCAAGGGTGCTCCTGAAATGATTCATAACCTAGCTTCATCAACTTTTTCTCTCAAAAGACGTGAAAAGCACTGGCACGTAATCTCGAAAAGAACCTATCGTTTTCGTGGCGCGTTTAAAAAGCAATCACTATTGTGTTCAGTGTTGCCAGTTGCACGCCTGGTGCAGCTTCACAGGCCAAACCTGGGATCTCCTATCAAAGTTGCAGAACTATAGCATGCATGTGTCTGCATTTTATACTGATGGAAGCCCGTACGTCCGTAAACCTATAGATCGTCGCTAGGGGTTTCATTGAAAGAATCTATCTCATTTTCTGGCATTTTTGAGGTTTGTTTTTGAGTTTGGTTTCATCACCTTACCAAGCTACTACAAGTACAGTAGTATGCAGCATCAGATACTTGTTGAGTACCAATCATGCTCAACCTGATCAGCCTCTCATCAGATTTGATTAACAAGTGATCATCCTATTGTGCTTGAGACTCATCAATGCATCAATAAGATGGTGTGTGACCAAACTTCTTTCAACTTCTTCTCAGTATCGGACTTTTGGCTTCAATACACACAACCAATTTCTTGTATGGTCTATAATGTGTTAGCTACACTGAATGTCCACTGTCAGCTGGGACTGTCAAACCCTGGATACTTTAAACCTAATACGGCAGCCCGACTTTTTCACCATCACAAGAGTCCTAATATCTATCATCTTCAAGGTGGAAAGAGGAGGCGGCGATGGCGTCATTGTGGCAGAAGAGGGTGGTAGAACTCTAAGTTACAAAACTTATTCCTGTTATTATTTATCCCATGAGGCGTATTCGTCCAATTGTGAATAGGTCTCGACACCGCTTCCTAATCTGCGTCCTATACCTCGTACTAAACCGTACTCCAACTTGACCATTCATTGCTGGAATGCTAATTCCATACGCAATAAACTGCAACTATTCTTGATCACATACTTAACACGATGTTGATATTATGTTCACAACTGAGATCAAAGCTTGCTACTGAGGACATGGTTGTTATTGGAACAGGGGTTTACCCCTCTATTATGAATTCCTGAACGTCCCTACCACCAGTACACAAACTGGAGGAGGTATTGGTGTTTTGTTCAAGGGTTCTCGTAACTAATCTCTCATCAGCTTCCAAATTTAGAACTTTTGAGCACTGTGTGACAACATTTAAAAACTGCATCGATTTCATTCTAATATATCGTCCACCCCCCTCTCATGTTAATGGTCTCACAAACACTCGCCATTCTTGAAGAATTTGAAAGTTACTTGGATGAATTGTCTTCAACCTACATAAGCTGGTCTGTTAGGGACTTCAACGGACATGTTGCACTCCTGAAAAGTGGGATTCGAAGCGGTATTAAGATCTCTTGTGACAATGGCTTCCAAAATTCATATTCAGAACCAACACACACTATGGGAAATACATTAGATCTCCTAATAATACGCAGTGATGATCATCTGTTCAAAGAATGTGCTACACAACCCCCACTATTAGACGATACAGTCCACTATCATCACATAATCACATGCAATCTTTTAGAGTACAACAATTTAAAAAAGGGGACAAACCACCCCGTTAAGCTTACCTTCTCTTCCCGTCAATTATGGAAGATGGATTCTGAAGCCTTCTCAAAGCTACTTCTGACTGCTACAGAGACTTTCCCACAGAATGTGATGACCCTAATGTTCTAGTTGGTGCCTTTGAACTATTAACATCCTCTGTGCTGACCAAGTACTGCACCATTGTTAATAAGGAACTTCGTGTCAAGCCTCGTTCTCCCATGGTATAATGAGGACTATCACACTGTGAGAAACGGATTCGCCGTAGACTGGAACGTAAATGGCGGAAAAGTCGCGTTTCTGGGGAAGACCTTGCCGCGTTTAAGGCACAACAAGATCATGTTGCTGAGCTTATCACAGCTGCTAAGATTGACTATTTTTTCAACAAATTTACTAATGCCAGTTCAAAAGACATATATGCTACCATTAAAGGGCTCCTGATCAAACAACCAAGCACTTTCTGTTAGCGACTCACGTACTGACAAGATTTGGCCAATGAATTTCTCGCATTTTTTTCAAAAAAGTTGAGAAGATTAGAGCTAGCTAATGTTGATTCTAACTTTCCACCTAGATTATCATCGTGATCTGGTGTCTGTGCTAGCTCCATGTTTTGTTTAGAATTGAGATGCTTTACAGAGGCTGAGGTTGAACAGATTATCAGAGAGTTTTTCCATACAATCCCCACTCCAAACAATGTGACATGGGGACCCACGTGGGTCATTTGTGAGCTACTTCGTGGGCCCCTCATCTGGTTCCCACCTGGGGCCCACTGTTTTGTCGTGTACGGGATTCAAATGGGTTAGTGGCAAGCTGAACGGGATGCATGTTAACGGCTAATTATAATGTTTTAATTTAAGAAAAAAAAGGCAGTTCTAAGGACGGTGGGAATTGTTTTAATTCCAAATATCATTAGGGCATCACTTGCATCTCATACTAACCATGGGTACAAGATGTTATTACTTACCTTGGTTGGATTTCGAACCGGGGACCTCTTGATCTTAAGTCTAATGCGCTATCCAGTCGACCACTTTACTTACTGACGAATTGGCATTTCAATTAGTTATTAAAGTTGGGGTGAAGTAAAATGCTTTAAACTTGTTATGTTATGTGCCTTCATATCGACAGGGATGAGGTTAGTTGGACCTATTAAATTAAGTTAGATAATTATGATACAAAAGAATGGAAAATAGAACATTTTACCCACAACTGGGGCTCAAAAATGGGCAGCCCTGGAAATGCCCATGCACCTTGCATATGAGTAACCTATCTCAGACTTTGCCAAATTGAAAAACCTCAATGGCCCCATTTAGAAACCCATGAAAGCCCAATTAAAAGAGAAACTTCATCCATTGCCATGAAAACTTCACTGGCACCATTGGGAAACCCACCTTAAAGCCCAAAGTAAAGAAGCCAGGCAGTTACCCATTGAAACAATACACTGGCCCCATTTAGAAAAAGCCGTTGTTGTAATTCCCATGGCCACGTAAGCCCATGTAAACCACGTGAAAACCCAAGTGGGCCCCAACTGACCATTAACTTGGGTAAAACCAAGCTGGGTTAGCCAGATTTAATCCCACATGGGGACCAACAAAATGAAGCCAATAAACACCCTATGGGTTGCCTACATGGGGCCCATCAGGAATAGCCCAATGATACCCATGTCCACCATGCGCCATACAAAACCCACATGGGCCCCATTAGGGAAATAGCCACATGTAAAACATCTGTCCCACAAAAGCCCAGCTTACCCACACAAACCCGCATGGGCCCCAGCACGGCATGTTGGAGGGATTAAGACAGTATACTTGACACAAGACCTTGCTGGTGATAAAAGGACCAACTACATGATATTGCCAATGATCAACAAAAATTGTTAATGTTCATTGTCTATGGGTACATTCCCAGAACTACTCAAAAACAATCTATAATCACAACCTATTCTTAAAAGTCATTTCTCTGTATTCAAATATTGAAAAATTACAGGCCTGGGCCAACATAAAGTTCCTATCTAAAAGTATTGAGAAGGCTGCCACATGTCAAGTTGTTAACCACCCTGAATCCGCTTCTGTCTTGGTGAAATATACCAATCTTCATACACGAAGTTTCACAGTACCGAGACCGGCCTTTTGAAGGTTAAGAACGAGATGCTTCAGTACTTAGCACCAACAGGGCCGGTTCTCCTGTTCTTCTGATATGTGGCCCGCATCGACACTGTTGATCATTCCATCTTTTGAATAGACTAGAAAAATGTTTGGGTTAAATGGTAATGTGTTGTATGTTGGTTTGAAACATATCCTTAAAAAACGTTTCCCACTAGAAGTTTCCATTAAAAATGTTAGTTAGAGAACATGTTCTTGTTATTCATTCCTCAGGATTCGATAGTTGGTCCGCATTGCTTCATAATGTACACTCACCTCTTGGCACCATCATTCGTGAATATAACATAGGATTTCACTTGATTGGCTGATGATACGCAGCTTTTTTTCGGAATTCAACCTAACATCGCTGGGTTACTGCTAACATTACCCGCTTGCATTACTAAGATCAACCATTGGATGATGCAAAACAATTGCAGCTCAATCAGGATAAAAGTGAACTCTTTTGTCATTGCCAGCCCAAAAGTCCTTAGCAGATTACCTGCACATCAGGTGATTCTTGATGACGCTATTCATCAGACCCTCATCGCTCTGTTAAAAATTTGGTGTTACTCGTGACCTAGTTTTAATAGTCATTTCATATAAGCCTTGTTGTAAAACTATTAACTTTCACCTTCGCAATTCTGGTACATTAGTCGTTTTTGGACCCAAGATGTTGCCATCACGCCGTCAGAGACTTTCCTGTTCTCGCATGGGACTTGCCAACTCCCTTCCTTATGTATGGTGCTTGCTCGCGAATGTGACCTTTAAAACGCCTGCCAGCGTATGCAAATAAGCAGCGCGTTTGTCTTTGCGTGTGTGTCGGGAAATGTGCGTCTGCCGACTGTTCGCTCCCTTCATTGGTTCCTGTTAAGGACAGAACTTATTTCAAAAAATGATGTTATTTGTTTTCAAATGCTTCACGCTCTTGCTCCGTCCTTTTAATTCAATCTTGTGCATGCTAAGAGGGAAAGAATACGTCAGATACAGACACAGGATGCGATCCTCATCCGATTCCACAATGCTTATCGTGCCCCGTTCCCATAAGAAGGCGGGAAATGCTTCGTTTCAGGTGGCTGCTCCATGCTTATGGAATCGGCTCCCATCAATGTGAGAGAAGCCATATCTTGTGGCCTGTTTTCAAACGCATGCTTAAAACTCACGCTATTTTTCAATGTTTTTTATTGTTGTATTTTATTCTTATTACTAAGCTAAGTCTCTTTCTGTAAGGCCGCTGTGTTCTTTGTAGAGTCGCCTAAACGGCAAATTATTATTTTATTATTATTTCAAGAAAATCGCCGATGCATTCATGAAAGACAATTAAAATAGGCGCCAAATAAGCAAGGCCGAGAGTGAGAATAGAAATAATATCAGAGGAAGATTTACCAAGAACAAGGGAATGAAGTTGACAGCAATTAATAAATGAGTTTACTATTTTCAATTACAGTTAACAACAACAATGAAGTAATAAAGTATGTATAAGGAGGACCAAGATCAACTTGTGGAACTAATCATGCGGGGGCATGGAACTACATCCTCTCCAGAACACAGCAATCTGGAAAACAGTATGCTTAAATGCTAGAATGATGTCATCATGCAGATGTAGAAAACAGTGACTCTTATTCTCACACAGGAAATGACAAACAATTAGTGTCTTTTGTTTTGAAACTGCATTTGAAAACCTTACAAACATCTTCTTTTTCGGAAAATTGCAGTATGTCCCAAGAACATGAAATCTCTGTTTTGTTTGTTTGTCTTCATATTTGACTAGTTTGTTTTATTTTTGTCCTATATGCATTAACTTTTTAAAACTTTTTACTTCAGACTGCAATGAATAAAGGAATGGAAATTAAATCGTTGTTGTAAAATTGACAATTGGTTTGACTTTTGACCTTTTAAAGCGTGCAGAGTGGCCACTTTTTTCTAAAAAGGTTTCTTTTTTTTAAAAGCACAACTTTTTGTGCCCGCAAATGTTTCCTCTCTTCAAGCCTTTGACAATTTTCTATCATCCAGTTCTAGTGAGTATGCGCGAATGTCCTCGATTTTTTTTTGTTTGGGGGGCTTATATTGGGGAACCCCTTATCATACTGTATATAACTAAAGAAAGATGGATAGAGATATAGATAGAAATATAGACAGATAGTTTAAGAACGCGATGTTGGAGGGAGCTGCATTTTCTATGAGATTGGCTATGATAAATTGTAACTTTCTAATCAACGGGAAAAATATCACCTCTGAATAATTCGCAAATATAAAAGTTTCTTTATAAGAAAGTGTCATTTTCTCATAATGTTTTGGAGAATTCTTTCTCACAACAAATCTCTAAATTCTCAATATCATTTTTGTTCTGCTGCAATAGTTCCTAAAAAGATTGACACACTCTGTCCCCTAACAACAGTAGCTTAGGGAATAAACCGCCCATCGTGCCTCGAAACCTCGACGTAGTGTCTCGTAGTTACAGCAAGAAGGATTGCTAAGTGGCAATATCCAAGATTTATGGCATACTTGACACGCCCCTTCTACTCAAGGAATGTCCCCGCAGAGCGCAATAATTTTCTTATCCTTTAACTATGTTGGCGTCGCATTTATGAAATTGTAATCCCATTTACCCCTTCTTTCCATTTTGGCAAACGAATGAATTAATTATTGATGGGCATACACTTTCAGTTAGGATTCATTGGACATCAAGACTACTTGCGACATAAATCATATAATTTTTGACATTTCTAAGTTTTTCAAAGTTTTAACTTAAGAATAAAGAAGGTCGTAGTGTTTAGACGTTGCCGGGTGTCTTCATCCACGACCAAACAGACAGTGATGGCATTTGTTGTGTCGTCTGTTCTGGGAAGTAAAGCGGCACATACTACTTTGGTAGTGTGTCCGTTTGTATATCCATTGTTTCTACATACGTGCGCACATTTCCATGACACTTGTATACACTGGGCCTTGGGTAGTGGCTGCAGAAATGTGGGTGACCTCCTGTGACGCTTTGGTGACCGTATTGACTTTGTCTCATTCACAAACCGTGGACGACATACGACACAGGCATTCGGGAAACTGTAAAAGAACACTAAGTAGGTCTCCTATCACATTGACGTATCCGACAAATTTTCCTTTTTGAGAGTTTGCATATAGGTTTTGTTTGTTGTACTACTCTACAAAGACAACAATTTTCAAACCTCAAGTGGTTTCACTTACAAATGATTTAATAACAATAATTGGTACGTATTTGAAAAACCTTAATTTTCCGCATCACCCTAACGATGTATTTATAAAATCTATTCTGGTCTCGCAGGCCCACAGCATGGTATTGGCATTTTTAAGTTTTTGTTGACATTTTGTGTGACGTAATTTTCAGTTCACTGTAGAGTTGCTATTTTGGCTCGTTTTCCCTTGCACAGTGACGTATTTGCACCAGCTTTCCACGTGTTGAAATTGCTATTTGTCGTTTTAACACAGCGACGTATTTATATCCCTTACGTCCCTGGAGGAAATGACTAGCAACCTTACGATCACCGCAAAAAAAGGCGATAGCGTTATTTGTCTTTTTAGATCTAAGGAGCCTTTCCCCACTAACGCAAGACAGGGGTCCGCCCCGTGAATTTTTAAAGTGTCAACACGGCATTTAGGGATTAAGAGATCTTTGATATAACTAGAAGTTGAGTCATTGAAAATATTTGAATTCACTTAAATTTAACTTTTGGGAATTTATAACAGTTTTTAGTTTAAATCTGATTTTTATTCAACAGTATAGAGCAAATTAAAATCGTAAATCTTCAAAGATGTTTTTCCCTCCGAAATGGGATTTTGGAAATACGTCACTATTAGATGTAATTAGCCCACCTCAGAAAGGGAGGAGTACTCATGTGGGTTTTTCCCTCAATGTGTTATGTCAAAGATCGTACCAAGGTTCAGAGGTCATTCGAGGTCTGTTCCAGACTGCCATCATGCAAGGGATGACGCAAGTGTGCTTGCAGTATTTTTATTCTTGTAGATCTATCACAAAAGGGGTAATTTGAAACGGTGACCTTCAAAAACATTCTGTACTCACTGTGGCATGTTTTATGCAATCTGACAATTATACTACTCGGAAGTATGACTTTTAATAAACTTTAATACCTCAATAAATTGCTAATAAATAAAAAATTGAAAAAAATACTTTATTTTAATAGCACTTCTCACTTCCTGTGTAAACGACTTATCTTGTCATATTACAATTGTGCAATTACCTCTCCCCACATCTTGAATTTGAACAAGCCGTGACTGGATTAGGTTGTTATTTGATACTAATCTCCAAGTGGTGATATTATAATAAACAGAATCAATCACTCCCTGGTGTTTTAATTAGAGTGCAATAACAAAGGACGGCTTGTGAAGCGTAGCATTTCTTTGTCATCATAAATGTAGATTAAAATATTCGTAATGATAATGTAGTCGCATAAAAGGAGTAAACTTTAAACTCGTTCCACCCCAGTAGATTTGTATCGGTTATAAGCCCTACATCCGTCAGTGGTTTGAGTGACTTCCTAAATGACCTGTTATTGGAGAAGCCATCTCAAAAAAAGACTGACCAAAAACTCGCGTGTTTGGACTCATTGAAATGCAGTTTCAGCTAATATCGATATGAACCACACAAAAGCAAGTGTTATAAATAAAGTTCAAATTTATAAAGAAAACGAGCCCCTAAGTTATGACTTTCGGTCGACACAGAGGGTTAAATGTTGTTCAAAAACAATATTTCACAAGTTATGAGAGTAAACTATACTGTCATGGATGATAAGGTATTTTACTCTACTCGCATTATTCTGCTGTCATATCCAGCTCCTGTAAATTATCGTATCAATATGACAATGTTGACTGATACGCAGTCTATTTTCTTGATAAACCAAGCTACTTTTGTGTCGTATGCCTGCAAGTGCTCGCAGACGGCACATAAGGATTACTTTAGTGGTGTGTGTAATGTCCTGTCTGTCTGTGTATCGTATCTGTGTATCTGTGTATCTGGTGTGCGGAAAAATATTACCGCACTTAGGTACTCATACGCTTTAACCTATGATTAATTATTTCGTACTCAGTCGAATATCACGGGCCCAAAACTCAACATTGATGTACATCAATCATTGATCTCCGATGACCCTCATGTGACTTGTTGATTTCCAGTCTCAACCACGAAAAGCAGACGAACGTAAGCCCACGCTGTATTTTTTAAGTATTTACAAACAATGCAGGTTTCAACGTATCTCCTGTTTTAAAACTTGTTTGGCGCGATAGCGTCTGTTTACGTGTATCATTTTTTTTTTTCCCTTTTTGAAACCAAACGTTAAGTAACACCGATACCAAAACCAAGTTTCTAAACTATCCTTCATTGTTCCTAGTCATATAATTTTAAAGGCTTTTTAGAACAAGAACTCAGCGATCCGTATTTCAGTTGGCCCACATGAGCGTTTTGTTCATATGCAATAGCCTCCCTTAGCACTTTTTAAAGTTCGATGGCGTAGTTTTTGGTCGTAAAGTGGATTAGTGCAATTGGTTTGACATGCAAATGAGCTCTTAATATTAAACTGGGATACTGCAATATACCGTCAACCAGCAATCAAGGGTTCATGGGTTCTTGCGTACTTCGGAACCATGTCGGTGTGCACTATCACACAGACACTACGACACAAATACAGAGAGACATTTGCTGGATAACACAGCTACCCAACTAGTACCAGGGGCCAAAAATTGGATATTTGTTGAAAGTGGGGATCAGGGTGATCTGGGACAGTAAGGATGTTAAGCCGAAGGGATAATTTCCAACATACTCTTATCTGAATCGATTGTGATGAGCATTTACAAAGGCACTACTCCACCCCCCCCCCCCCCCCCTGCACATAAACCGGTGGCTTAAAATTTCCTCTCCGAAGGTTCAATAATTGTTTCTTTTTCCAAATCAATTCAGAATTTTTTAGCCCCATTAACATCCCTGTCAAGCAGTTTGTAAATGAGTTTTGAACTGAACCTCCAGGGGGGGGGGGGGGCTCCTCCCAACGTTTGGTTTTGGGATTCTAATCTTAATTAGGAAATTACGACGAACTAAGATCGATAATTACCTGACGCTAACTTAGGTCATATCGTTTTTATTAAGCAACTCAACCCGATTAAAATTTTGCGTAAAACAATAGTAGATTGTTTCACGATTGTATCTTGTAGTCACACATTCGTTCTACTTTTTGAGATATGATTCGTCGGCCGCGTCACATATTTGCAAATTACGCATTTCGAGAAAAAACAACGTTGGAAAGATTTTACGATTTTAAGTTGCTCCATACTGTTTATTTGAACATTAATTTTAGTTAAAACCTAGTGAAAATCGCCAAAATAATTTAAATTAATTTAAATTATTTTCACTAATCTACTTCCCATTTAATTTATATATGCGAAAAATGACTTTAATCAAAATACGTCACTATGGTGAACACGACAAAATAGCAATTTTAACGTGATAATAAACAATACGAACTGGCGCGAAAATACGTCGTTTATGTGACGCGTGTTTGCGGAAATACGTCACTATGTAAAACTACCAAATAGCAATCTACCCCGGTGGGGTAGTGAACTGAAAAATACGAACGTCGAACAATACGTCACTATGCGGCGAATACTTCAAATGAAGAACGATGCGATGGGCCTGCGCAGAATAGATTTTCGAGAAATACGGTCGTTTATGTGATGCGGACTTTTTAACGTTTTGCCAATACCGTGTCATATTAGTTAATTAATATTTTATTAATGAAGCCACTTTTGAGGTTTGAAATTTGGGTGATTTGTAGGTAGCAAAACAAACTTATTATGCCAAATTTCTCCAAAAAGTCCACAATTTGTCGAATACTTCACAAAGTGACGCCAGATGATGTCTGGCAACAACAGAACAATATCACACCGGAGATGCCGGACAGTGTCTGGTTGCTGAAAATAACCAAGAGTCCCTCAAACGTCTCGGTCCAAACAAATGACGGAGGAATCGGATACTCACCATTTTCATTTTTTTATGTCGTGAACCTTTTTTCCATGGAGTCTCCCTTGTCCGGGTCGGCCTGTGCAAGGTCGTCGGCTATCTTGAAAGCAGAAAAGATAAGTCTAACTATTTACTCTGTTCATACATTCGAAAAGTTAAATACATTTTGATTAGGCTTACTAAATCTTTGACTCTAGGTTCCTGGCATTTACACATTACGGATTTTCAAAAACGACAAAAATAATTTGAAGTTGTCCGCTAACTTAATTATGGACGAAATGAAGTACATATCATCCGGACGAGCAAATATTTGCAAAATCCAATATTTCTTTTTTCTTTCCGAGAAGCTTAAGAGCGAATCCATATTTTCCTTCCCCGCTAAAACCGTAATTTGATAGACTGGCAAATGGGTCGAGGATTTACCTCAAATTTCCTGAGGATTTTTTTAAGGAATATGCCTCCCCTTTTCATATGGCTTATTCACAGACTTCAAATAGCTAGTACACTTTCTGTATTAGAGCTTTGAATTTATTGCGAATTTGGTATTGTTTAAAATCATGCGGAATGAAATAATTGCAAGTAAACACTTCAAATCAGAAGAATGGTGTTAAAATATGCCATAATTAATTGGTTGGAGTCGATTAAGAAATTTGAATTTGGAAGAAAGTATCAAGGTTTTGATAGGACTTTGCATTTCATGATACTCTAAAGACCATAAAAAAAACTCTGATCTCTGTCCTCTAGGTTCTATATGGTCATGATTCGCTTCTAACAACAAATGTTATACCTTTATCTTAAAGCCAGAACTTATTGAAGACCATTTTACGTAACTGTTTTCGCTCTTTTTTAAGTTTGTTATGAAGTTAATCCCTTTTTGAGAATTTCAATCTTGTTCAAAGTTGTGAATAACTTTATGCTACGAATTTTGTTAACTAATTCTTTAATCGTTATCCTCCGCAGAAAGTGGACAAACTCGATTTTTGTGTTCGCAGTAAACTGGAGTTTTTACAATTAAACAAGCAAATGAGATGAAACGAAAAGTAGTTGAAAACCCTGGTCTTTTTAATCTTAATGTGATGCACAAAAAGCCCTACTTATGTTGAAAAAAAAATCGGTTTTTCGATCGTATGCAATTTCTTGAGACGGGCTTCTAGAATCGGAGTCTGTTTTTAGTCAATAGCTCATATATACATCAAATTTAGAGTGCCCACTGTTGTATGTGTTCAAGCACGAGCACACACAAACACACGCCGCGCACACACAACACACTCACTCACACACACACACATCACACACACCGCACACACATACACACACTCAGAAGCGAACCATGGTGTGGGCGATTGTGCGAAAATTATTTTTTTTTTTTTTAAAAATCACCAGTACTGTTTTAAACGAAAAATTACTCCGAAACCCATTGTCGACAAATAGCTTAAAATATCTTTCCGCTAATTAAACCATCATGTTTTACATTTGAATCAATACTTTATGAGCTTGAACCATTTTGCGAAATTGGTGTTATTACTTTAAAATCTTAATCGCCTTGTGATGTTTTTAAACTCACAACTCGCCTTGTCCCGTCATTGTGTGGTATTTCTTTTCAACCGTTATCAAATATTTGGCTGTCAAGGTTTATTGCTGCTCCAAACATTTGCAATGTTAAGTCAAAATTGTTTTTTCTTCCCAAAAGATTTGCAGTTGAAAAAAATGCGTCCTGTTTTAAACTTACTTTCATTACAATGGTAATTTTAGTAGAGATCGTGGTTTTGTCTTTTGTACAAGTTACTGGTTCAAATTCCAACGGTTATTTTTGGGACTTAACCAGGGAGCTCATGGTTTCCTTTACGAAAACTGATAAAAAACATAGTAAGATAAAAAATAAAGGTGTACCGCGTGATCCTTGCACCTTCGTGTGTTTTGTTTTCACGATATAATCTTCGGAAAAAGAGGTTATTTCCAAATTTGTACGTGTCGACAGTTGGTTGATAATGAGCCATGTTGTAGCGCGCTGCATCATATGGACCACTGTGTGTTTAAGTTTTGAACGTTACAGACGAAAATACAACTTAAGATGTCTTTCATCCAAATAATCGAATTTGCAGAGAAGAGGCAACATATCTTATGCTCAACGGTTCGGGTGTTTCGAAATACCACACCTCGAAACAACCGACCCCAGACCTCGAAACATCAGACCCGGAAGTAAATTCAACTTCCGGGTCTGTAGTTTCGAGGTCTGAATGTTTCTAGCAACCCGGGGATCTAGAAACATCTACCTCGAAACAACAGACCACAGACCCCCGGAAGTTGATTTTTTTGCCGAGTCAACATTTTACTTCCGGGTCCTGATGTTTCTAGTCTGATGTTTCTAGACACCCTGGGGGGATGTCTAGAAACATCAATACCTAGAAACATCAGACCTCAGAACCGGAAGTGAAGTTACTTCCGGGTCTGATGTTTCCAGGTCTGATGTTGTTCTAGACACCCGGGGGGGGGGGATGTCTAGAACAATCAGACCTCGAAACATCACAAACCCGGAAGTGACTTCAAAATGGGGGAGGAAATCCTATTTTCTGTACTAAGGAGGCGGACACACGCTTCCTTAAAACATGGGGAGACTGGCCTTGGAATTGTTGACTAGTTACCCGTCTGCTTGAAAGTTTTGGTAAAGTTAAAAAAAATGAACAAAAAGTAGATAGAAAACATCCGCTATTCTTCCAGGCGTGACAAGTGATATTGCCCTGGACTTGGACCCCCGACTTGGACCAAATGGACGTGCGTTGTTAAAATACACCCTTTCCACTACTTGCTTTGCCGCTCACCAAGCATATCATTTTACATTACCAACTTCAAGTTCCACAAGCCGCTTTCAGAAATTAGTTCCAAAGTCCCCATGTTATAAATTTACCCTTAGCCTACCTAATCAGTTTTAAGTTTTTTATAATTAACTTTCAATTTTAAAATTTTGTATTTTGGGCAGATCACTTATAGTGCCTTTATTCATGAAAACATGTCATTGAAAACTAAATACTACTATACTCCAAACTTACATACCTTCCGCACCCACACCCGTTTTGTAAAACGGTTGGGCATGAATTTAATGAGTTTCACCATACCACAATTTTGCATGCATGGGAAAATGTGTCGTAGTAAGCGAACTGTTGCAAAGGTTTTTGCCCCGTAAAGGAGGACAAACATCCTCCCGCTCCTCCCCGCCATATCGCCCTTTCCTCTTTCGACTGTCTGCTCCCCCCTCATTTAAGCGGCAGAAAAACCAGGGCAAAACTCCTCCGTGTCACGGCACGGTGAGGGTCTACTTGAATTTCCAAAAAAAATCAGACCCATAAAGTGAAATGCCTTACTTCGGTGGAAACTTTTGGACCGAAGTCAACTTTTTACTCCTTCTCGGTCGGATGTTTCGAGGTCTGAGATTTTCAGACATAGCCCGCCCCGGGTTGTCAGAAACAATCAGACCCTAGAAACATAGACCCGGAAGTAACTTCCTTCCGGTCTTAGGGTCTGATGTTTCGAGTCTGATGTTTCTAGACATCCCCCCGGGTGTCTATAAACTCAGACCTCGAAACATCCAGACCCGGAAGTAACATGTTGACTTCGGCAAAAAACAATCACTCCGGTCGGAGGTCTGATGTTCGAGGTCTGATTTTCTAGACAATACCCCAATCCCCCCCGGGTGTCAGAAACATCAGACCTCGAAACCTCAAACCCGGAAGTGAATTTACTTCCGGATCTGTGTTTTGCAGGTCTAGGTCTGTTGTTTTCGAGGTCTGGTTGTTTCGAGCACCCCCAACGGTTCAAGTTGATTCAAAAGCTATACTTAAAAGTAAGTCGTGGGTAGGCTTGGAACGAGACTGTGGGTCACGAAATGTCTATTTGATAACTTTAAACAAAACAAAAAAACAAAACGCATTCGGCGTGTTCTTCAATCAGTTATTTGCAAAAGTCCGATTAATTTGAAAGTTACGAAATAACATTTTGTTGCCACTTACTTCAGACAAAAAACCGATCAAAAAAAAAAAATGCCCGAGATACTTTTGTGGCAACTATATACATGATATGGATGATTCGTGATGATGCGAATGGGCCAATTTTGTTCTTACATTTTATCCTACAAGGGAAAATAAAAACATCATAGAGACGATAATATAACGACAAGAATATAACGGTAACCGTTTTTGGACATTTTCCAAATGCATTTTGCTTGGATCATGTAAGATGCAATTTAGGTTATGAGAAGTTATAATATAAGACAACGCTGGCACTATACAGAAGCCCAGATTTACATGGGGTGTCAGGTGGAATGTTTATTGTGATACACTGTACCATTTCCCTGTTTCTTCGATGGTGATTTTGCTCAACGTTCCATAATCCGTTGTTATTATTTTAACAAATATCAAATCTAAATAAAAAAGGCATGTCACCACTGTCGCCATACCAAGGGACGACGATTTGTTATCCCAAAATGTCATAGATGTTTCAAAGCGACATTGTTCATTCGTACGGCGATGTTCTCTTTCTGATCAGAAATGCTTCTAATTAGAGTGATGGATTTCTTTGAATCTAAACATTTCGAACTTTATTATATTATGTTCTTTTAATATGGAAATGAAGTTACAAAGAAGCCTTAGTTGTCAGCAATTTAACTTAAACACCGTGTTTTTTTTTGTTTTTGTTTTTTTGTTATCAGTCAATGATGAATGTTTCTGTTTTATTACAAAGTGTCATGTATGCGTAGTAGCATTCGTATTATAGTCAAATAATATATTTTTATAGTTGTTATTCTATAGATTGCTGTAAATGTTATAAGACGTACTTTAAAAAATGTGAATTTGCAACAACAATGACGAGAAACCAGTTCAGAGACACGCGTCTATTTAGACGCATCACCTCTATTAATTTTGTAAAACGTGTCTTTGAAGTCAGTTGGAGAATGGACGTGATGGAGACTGGAAACGTCCGCCATGTCTAGATTGAGTTTTAGATTTTCAGTTTCCATTTTCTTTGATTTCTAATCTTGAAGACGTAGTGTCATGCTTATTCGGATAGGATCTAAAAAAATAATCAGGATTCACATGTTTTAAAAAAAGTGAAAATGTTGAAGCGGATAGTTGCCTGCCGGAACATATATAAATATTATATTCTAACGAGGATAATTCCTTACTGTTATGTCTAATACTATAACACAAACTCATTGGAGTGATACCAATTCAGGTTACGGTGAGGACAGTTAAGGTGTAATGGGGGGGGAAGCAATCCACTTAATCCTGAAGAGACGATATCGGAAGAATAAGATGAAGATGAAGTTAATTCGCCTGAAAACATCCGACGATTTTAAATCTACAATGCAATTACAATATGAAAGGAAGGAATTTATATAGATTTAATTTTTTATTGCATAGAGAATATGCGAAAAGCACTTGAAGTACTTTCATTAATTAATTAATTAAATGATTAATTCAAGGACGTGACATACTGTTATGGTTAATTCAAGTACAAACAATAGATCTGTATAATAGAGATCGAAATCTTCAGAGCTCGGTATTTATTAAAGCGATTCAAAAATCTCCCCGCGTCAAGTATCATTAGCTAATTAAACATTCAGCATTCTCGTGAGGGGTTTGTAATCGACTATTTGAATATATATTAGGTAATGTCATTTATTAAGGATTACAGTATTAATCAATCATATTGCTTGAATACGTAACGAAATTGAAATGCATTTTGGGACATTTAAAATAAAATTTCATTTGTAAAAGGATTGCAGAATTTGCACCACTCTTGGCGGGCAGACACTATTAAGATCGGCGAGAAGGTATAGCTTTTTTGTGTATTCCCACCTTAAATTCGTATTCAAATAATTTGTATATATTTCTTAAATGGGCTGTTCGATTATATAATTGTGTTCTATACTGATATGGAGCCTGGAACTTGTACATACGCCCCACAAGACCATGGAAACAAACTTGCGGGTTTTATTTTTTGAGGGTAGACGACAAGAATGTATATTGCAAAGGCCTACTCAATACTGTGCTAATATTGATGGTTTGTACCATTAAGACGGTTGTTTTTTTTTTATATATGGAATGAAAGGATTATTGTGGGCCTCAAATTTCAGGACGACATGAGAAAAAATATGGCCTTGCATCTGTGATATCAACAGCGATACTACTTCCGGTTACTACAGGGCGTCCCAAAGAGGATCGGACACACGCACCTTTAAACTAAAAAACATATGTACATTCCACATAATATTGTCACTTGATGAGTTGATGGGTGCGTGTGTTCTGTGAAAGAGATGACCGCATATAAAGGAAGTTATGTTTCCTAACTGGTTTTATTGGACAAGAAATGGATATCCTAGTGCCACTCATCTGGACATGGACATCCATCTGAAACTCTATCTGGATGTTCTACTCTGTCTGGCTCCCCACGTTTGGCACCCTTGTTTGGCGCCCTAGTTGGCTATTTGGATTAGGCATGCACATTTCTCAGCTGTGGGTCCAATAGCTGCAAATGCTGCCCACCACCACCGCCCTGGTTGCAAATATTTCCTCTCATCTGCTCTCCTTTGGGAAAAGCATTGCTAGGGGCCGAGAGGGTCAGAAGTAGGTTGCCTTCTCTTAGACCCCTTCTCGCTTACCACTGGTTGGGTTTGGAAGTCATTCTGCTCCGCTTCAATTGCACTGTTGCATTAGATTCCCAACCAGGGTTGAGGCAGTTGCTTTCCCCGTTCGGGCAAAATTGGTTCTTATATCTCGCCTGCACTTGGTGCTTGGAGCGATTTGGGGGTTTGGTTGGGGGTTTACGTATTCCCTCTTCATTCACGATAGACAATGAGCAGAACAATAACATGTAGATTAAAAAACGTCTTTTCCGTAATTCTGAAAAAAGTATATAGTGTAGGACATTGTTCCTCTTCCTTTAATTCGCCTCAAACGTCAATTTTTCGTCTACTTAATTGTTAAAATTGTCCCAATTCTCTTAAGTACACATATTTTTTTCTCAATTTCTTAATTACTCAAATCACACTCAATTACGTACGGTATTTTAAATATCCTGAATTCCTCATTTTATTAAAAATTAACCCAATTATGTAAACATTTCCACACCAAATAATTCAAATTTCCCTCAATTATTCAGTTTTGCTCGACTAACTCAAGTTTTGCTCAATATCTTTACTTATTTTTTTAATTTTCATAAATTATAACCAAGATCAAAACACTGGAGGTCGCGAATAATCCAAAAGACAACGTTATATCCCTTACTTCCCTAGATGGAAAATACTACCAACCTGACGATCACACCGCAGAAAAAGGAGGTAGTATTCTTTTGTCTTTGTTGATCTAGTGACAATGTCCTTCCCCCTCAACACAAGGCAAGGGTTCCAATGGTGCTTTAGGGACCTAAGGATATAGTCAACCCTTGTTATTTAGGTTATTTGGTTTATTTTTTAATATACTTTTTTAATCTCGATTCACCATACATATTATCTTCTCACATTTACACTCAATTCTCTCAACTGCACTTAAATTATCTCCTCACACTTTTCCAAATACACTCAATTATCCTAATTTTACTCAATGATCTTTAAGTTAATCCGTTAGTTTAAATTTCACAATGATATTCAACTTGAGTTGTAGACCAAAGTCTATTTATTATAATCCAGTAAATATATTATCAACAGAAAAAAAAGTTGGATTATATTTAAGCCAGAAAATGACAGAACACAATTTGAGAAAATAGTAGGTAAATAGTAGATTTTGTACGGTTATGGCAAATATGTTATGGTACTGTTTGTACGTACATTGAATATAGAGACCAGAATTCGTGTACTGAACTGTTATGTCCTCCCGTATTGATGTATGGTAGTGAGGCATGGTCAATAACATCGGAATTGAGGCGGAGATTAGTGTTGTCTTAAGGACAATGTTTGCGGATTCATGGACAGAAAATACTACAATGAAGATGTGTTTGAGAAAGCGGGGGTGACAGAAGTTTTTCGTGAGATAAGGAAAAAAACAACACTGAAGTTTCCTTGGTCACATGAGGGGGAAGGGATGGTGTTTTGAAAGAACCTATAATTGGAAAGAAGAGGGGAAAAGGACAGAGAAAAGAGAAGAGTGTTATGGATTCTTGCTTAAAGGACCTGGCGGAAGAAATGGGATAAAAAACAATCAGGATGTGGATCTGCTTGAGAGAGCAAAAACAGAGAGTTGTGGCAGGACATGATCGCCAAGGGTCTTCGGATATGGCACCTAGAGAGAGATAAGAGACGCATGCACCTTAGTATTAAAGAGCCTACATGGAATATAAGAAAAAGCACATCTCATTGATTGCCCCCCAACCCCCCCGGTCATCAATTAATATAGCAAGGTAATCAAGAGTATGATTAGCATGTGATGGTAGTGATTAAGCCACTTCATAAGCATTGATAGTCTGACGTCTTAGAACTTTCCGAAGGGCGAAGGGATACCAGATAATGATTCATTGACATGAGATGGTTTCTTAAAGGTGCTTAAATAATACAGTATCTACTCCAATGTGTGTTCTTTTTTTTTTGTTACATTTTGATGTAGATGTTAAAATTTTTTCTTCAATTTTTATGTACCAGAGGTCCTGGAAAACCTTGAATACCGACAGACTGAACGCTTGAGATTAATTTCTACGATAGGATCTGTTGTTTTGTCTATCCAATATCGTGTTATATTGAATGGACAGATTCAATATTTGACATTCACTACATAAAAGCATTACACTGTCCATCCATTATGACACAATACTGGATAGGCAACACAATAAATCACATATTTTCCTTTTGTTATAGAGTTTTCATTTTTTCATTAGCTTTTATCACTGGTATTATATCGTTTTTTCGATTTTTCCCCGATTATTATTTTTAAATAAACAATATAACAAACTTATTCCACTTTCGCAAAAACGGAGGAGTCCATGATTAGTT
Organism: Ophioderma brevispina; assembly: GCA_023653785.1. Classification (NCBI taxonomy): domain Eukaryota; kingdom Metazoa; phylum Echinodermata; class Ophiuroidea; order Amphilepidida; family Ophiodermatidae; genus Ophioderma; species Ophioderma brevispina. Next base: position 52,564 of record JAMKCH010021362.1, on the reverse strand, counting down.
TTATTAACCATTATCGCGAATTACGTTATTGTATGGTCAACACTTACTTGATAACACACTATGTAATATTGTCTCATAAGTGATAGCTAAAGCCAATGACATTGTGTTTTTGTGCCTTAACCTCCAGAGATATGGTAAGAAAAGTTTAAAGCTGCATACAAATAGATGTCTTCGCTGATCTTACAGATTGTCTTCGCTTTTTAAAACAGATAGAGTAATATGTTAAAGACGTTTTTAGACTGACGATTTAATTAATGATTTGGGATGCTTTAAAATTTGACAGGATTTCTATAATTTCAGAGACCTCTCTTTTCCAAAATATAATTTGTATCCTTTTAAATCCTTTGTTTTTAACTTCAAAACGCCTTTTCAAATCACATTAGACCAACTTAGGAACGTAGTTGACCAACAATAATACGCTCGTACATATTTTATCATAAAATCTGGTATTTTGTACCTCACTTCAGGACATTTCCAGAGCGTCTTCGACCAAAAAATGGGGGTCACAGCGATTATATTGTTTTCTCGCATGAAAGAAAATAACGCATGTTGGCGTGACCTCCAGGTGACTGTCACCAAGAGCACGCTTTCTCTTGTTATTCTTCCATTCATTGCAAAGACTACTTTTAAATTGAGAGTAATGTGTAAACGTGATTACACTATCTTCCTCGCTCATCCTGCATGCAAACTAAAACTCTTAAAAGGACACTGGTTCATTTTATATATAGGGCGCCCTCTTTTTTCATGTTTTGTATTTTTTACATGTTTGTATTGCTTTTACCAACCCTCACCAACAGCTTCTTTGTGTGTACATCAAGTAATTCCGTAATAAAACCACTCCGTAGTGGTTTTATTCCAATGGCATAGGTTTCACACCTGAAGCACATTGCATGATAGAGTTGAGTAAATTTCCCTGTAAACGCTTCAGATTAGTCCATGACCTTCTTATTTAGACCTATATTATCATTACCTTAAGGTTACTAGTGGTATATAGGCCTTAATTTAATTATTAAAAACAAAGATCTTTAGACTGATAATGAAGGGAAAAGAATGGAAATGACCAACTTCAACCTGAAACTTTGACCCGTCTAGGCGGGTTTCTGTAAATGTACCTTTGTACCTTTAAAATACATTAGAAATTTAGAATTTGGTAATGTTGTTTTGCTTATAGAATATTATGACATTACAGTTTTCATACATTGTCAGGCTGAGATGGAAAAATGTAAAGAATTCGACAAATATACATTCGGTTACACCCTAAGATACTCAATTATAAAAATGCAAAATTCGGCAGCTTAAGCATTCAGCTTTGTTCTCAAACTATAGTCTAAAAATAGACCAAAAACAGATATCCCCCTTCAATAAACACGTGTACTGCTCTACTTCATATGGCCATAGATAACCTCGTCTTAGTAAGTACGGAGTTAGAAAGTTTTGTTTTGAATGTGGAAGAGATTCCATCAGTGAATGGCCCAACACCTGTCAAAACAAAAACGAGACAAATACCCGAATGCAGGTGAAATGACAACGTTTGTAAACTGGCATGCATCTTGTTAACATGTGGATCACGTCTAAACCTTTAACAGTTGAAAATCTGACAGAGTACTGATCACGCCAAGTAACTTTCTTCAATACAACGTCTCGCGAAAAACTGTGTATTTTGTTAATGTCAACAAATTGTTTACTTACCTTTGCCGTTTTTTGAATGTTATCATAAAAAATGTAAAGATATTTATTACAATTTGGTTTAGCAGAAGCTTTATTTATAGAAAAGTGTGTTCCTTATCTTTTGAAATTGAAAAATTGAAAGCAAAACTTAATGATGGTAGTGATTACAAAATTGATATCATGTTATGGTTTTGTTCATTTCCTTGAGAAAACACGATAAAATTGTATCACGTGATCATTTTTGTGCAATGAACTCGCTATTCAAAATGGCTTATTTGCGTAAGAGAGATTTGTTTAGAGAGATATCTATAACACTGCGTTGCCACTGATTCCTTTTTTTCTGGGATGGTTTGTAGATCAGGACCGCGGCAAATGTCAGGATTCATCCGTGTCAACGCCGTAATTCAGATAACCATGCATTCCCCAGTGAATCGTCCTTGCAGAAAGAGAATACGGTAGCGTAGGAACAGGACCATGTCTGCTGAAGTTGTCTTGTTGCTGAATAACAGTTATCTCTCTCTGCAATTTGAATTTGCCGGTGCCAATGGGGATATGACAGAAGCTCTACCCTTGAGACGATGAAAGAACCGTAATCCCGATCCAGTCATTTCTTTGCTCATAATCTTGCGCTTTTGACGTTTGTTGAAATAAGATTATTCAAAGACACCACAATAGGCTTTCAGAAGCAGCGCACGGATTGACCCTTGGTTCTTATACTGGGCATTTCCAAACAGTGGGGATTTCCTTTCATGGTTACTATCTAAAAGCTATCAAAAAAGAAAAGCAGATTCGATAAGCGTTTTCCTGAATGCGTATGCGTTGTCGTTTAGGGACATCTCTTCAGATCATTGCTTTAGGTTTTCTTAACCTCTGGCTTTTCACCGATGTTGGTGTCAATATTTTTAACAAACTCAGGCTGAAGGCGTCTGAAAGGTTACAGTCTGATGAACGGCATAGTATTGATGAAACATTGCGTACAGGTGATGGTCGGGAGGACCCGTTTTACAAGTGCGGGTGTATCATAAATTGGCGTATTGCCAAAAATCGTTTTGTATGGCTTTTTGCCCCAAGTAAAATATACAATGCATACTTGCGATACTTTTTCCAGGCAGATTATGATTTGTTTTCAATCTTTTTAATGTTTGATAATAAGAATTTGCTTGATGTTCCAGAAGCAATATGTTTTGCAAGCAATCCAAGCAAAAGCTATCCCACCTTCCATTTATTACAGGTGTTGTGATTAAATTGAGGGTAGTGTGTGGGATTGTAAGTGGGTACACATCTGTTTCGATCTATGGGTTAATTTCCCCTTACTAACTGTGGTATCCACGGTCTCAGTCATATGATCACTGACTAAGCTAATGCCCAAGCAGTTGGAATATTATACGGTATATTATAGGTATGAAAGATGGCTTTCCCTAACAGAAAATGAGGATTTATAGAGCGCATGAAACAGTGATTGCCAATCGCTGTAGGATAAACTGCCTAAGCTTAAAACAGCTTAACAGGAGCCGGAAATTTTAATATTTGGAATTGACACAAAGTCCCTGATAGTAATTCGCAGTGCATTCCTGGGGCAAGCACTGAGAAAACCTGTCATAGGTCTTGGTTACATACTTCTCACAACAAAAGCAGGTTTGTTTGGCTGCAGATCGCAGTAACCTAAAAATAAAATGTACGAGGTCACATAGATAGGTAGACCAGTGCGATTGAATCTTGATTGGAATCTCAGTTTTGTTTATAATCCTTCGCGAATCGGCAGTCAGTGTAGCTGCAAACAGAAGAAGAGGAATCATCTGATCACCTCCTTGATAACGTGACAATCCTGCTGCTTCATTCTTGACACTATGTTGGTTTGTCAAGGAATCCATGGAAGGACGCCTGCCCTATATACAGTTGTCCAGTCTTGGGGTGATAAATGCATGAACTAATTTCGTTCTCAGTACTGTCTGCAACTCAGGTGCTAACGAAGCTTGTGCCAATGGTGAATGGCAAAGGAAGCCTGGGACCAAGGCCTATTAAACTTGGCTCGTCATTGTCAGATTTTACAATTATCGTCGTATGAAAAAGTGAGATAGTACGTTATGACAAGCGCTATCAACCTCCTTCGCGAGGATGAACGGTCGACATTGTTCTAAGTCAGCATGAAGATCGACCTGTACATCTCTCTCCAGACCTCTTCGGGCAATCGACTGGGGAATTTCCAGCATTATTGCAATCCGTGGAATCTCACCGATACTTATTATAGTATAAGTTGAAACATGTACTGTATTAAGAACAAGCGCCTAAGAAATACAGGTTCTTTTTAACCGTTGATGGAGTCAAATGAACTATACCATCTGTACAAACGGTTTTCATGGCGACCTTCACTTAAATCGACGAAACAAACTATTGTACTCGGGCCGGACCCTGTAATGTACTTAAGAAAACACATATGATTTGTTAAGCCATTCAGCACCATGTTAAAAATGGTCATAGGTCTTTTCACCACATGATTTTAAATTTGCAGGTTGCCATATTGTAATTTTTTGTTTGTTTCAATGTTTTTGTTTCTTGTAAGACGTGTTTGTGGTTTTTGTTTGTTTCGGTTTTTTGTTTGTTTTTGTTGTGTTTTTTATTCCACCCATGGTCATCCCGTAATTTGACTGATTTGAAAAGTCCAAAAAGCGGTGACGTATATCCATTGTTATCGGTAACGTGTTCTGTAATTCACAACCACCGAATAAAGAGTGTTATGCATGCTTTAATTTGTTTCTTGTAAAATGTCATGAAACTTCCGCGGCTAGCCTTTTAATCGATGTAATATAGTTTCCGGGTAGTTGATTGCCCGTTTGGTTGAAATAACAATTTTTGTACGTGAGTACTGCTGAAGTGAGTAGATGTTTTAAACTTGGGTTCATAGAAGATGCTGATCGACATTAGATATCAGTCAAGTTTTTGTATTTTCGATGGTTTATAATGTGGTTTTGTTTGTGACCGGCGCTGTGTGTTGTGGCCTGATACAAAGGAAGATCCCATTATTTTTAAGTGGATAAACGAAGTCGCAAGTTAAGTCTTCTCAAAAAATATCTCAGAATAATAACAAGACTGTCCCAATAGAAACTATACAATGACTCTAAAATGTAGTAAACATATAAATTTGCATTTTGAGAGATATTTGATTTTATGTTTTTTTTAAGACCGTTCCAACCTAAATTTCTTTTTTATTCCTTCAACATTGATGCACCCTAACCGGAGATATTGTCAATTGAACACAAAGGATAAGATACCACTTGGGCCAGTTACACTTGAAGGTTCAACAAACTGGTGGTATAAGGTGTCGCATCTTTTGGGATTAAACTGTTTTCAAACAAAATAATATTTTTAGAGATCAGAGTGAATGCATTATGATGCATTGAACTATTCAATATGATTAACTTTTTTTCAAACAGTTAAAGCACCATAAATTATAATGTTGTGGGAGAATTCCCTTTCAGGGGGACAGTAATCATTAAATTCATGTATATTTTGGGAATTTACTGCTGAAACCAAGGGACAGCCACAAGTCCCTGTTGGGGACAAATGTGCGGATAACGCTGTAATGGGGAGGGCCATTTCCCCCTCCCCCCCATTCCCCACTGCCTCCAAGATGCCACGAGAACATAATTCAATAAACCAGTGTTTGATAAACAAGAACAATAAATGAAATGATGGGGGTGTTCAAAGGCCTGAGCTGAGTTTTTTACTTCACAAGAGTGGTTATGGCTCTACCTTCTGATGAAACCTGGTGTAAGGCTGAGACGAAAAGACTGTTTGGATTAAAAATTCCATTGCTACATATATTTTATTGCAATGTGACATTAATAAACTTATAATAATGTTATAGGTCACAAGGTGTCAAAGTTGATTGCAATGGAAAACTTGTTGATATCGGGATAGCCGAAAACTCGGCCCAACGCGTTTTTCAAGTGTCTCAGTTAATTGGTCATAACTCTGACGAGCCCCCCAAATTACAACCAACTAAAATTCCTCATTAAAGCTGAAATAATAAGTCAACCTTCAGTTGAGATGAACTTAAGGTGTTGGCCAAAATTAATTTTTGGTTGTATATAGCTTTTTTTGACGTCTGTTAACATAGAAAATAATATTCAAGATTCTTAAGCATTAGAACAATCAATATTCAATTGTTAACAATTCTAACAACAACGTAAAACAAGTGTTTTTTGAGTAACGTTAACCTAAGTTTCCGATGGTTATATACTACAAGACGGACTTGGCATAGGCCGTCAAATTGAGCAGTAACAATACGCACCGATGATAAGCCGATCTCTATTGCTTAAATATATGCATTACGCGGGTGACCATTCAAAATGCACGAATCTTTCAAGCAGTTTATTAAGTGTGTTTGTTTCCTGGAAAACACCCCATACAGTAGTATGGACGACGGAATCAAAAATTTAATTTTTTAACTCCGATAGAAAGCGGCGCTCCTAATGATTTAATATCAATTATCATTATCTCATGTAACACTTGGATCCATTACCCGACACTAAGAGAGTGTAATATTCCACCTAGCTTATTTTTGTTGCAAAATGCAATGCCAGACAAATTCTACATGCATAATGCACTAATCAACTGGTATCAATCATCGTGAGTATATTATATCTGACGTAATTGCCTACTATCGACAGAAGCGATTTACTTTTAAATATAAATAAACATACACTCGGCTGATTCACATTGGTATCACTTGGAAATCACTGACTAAGGCATGTGTCAGGATACCATTTTATGTTGAAAGTTCAATCTAGATTAAATTAGATGTTCACCTATTGAAACCCCTTAAACAATCTAATAAGAGCTAAACGATATGATTGTTTCCGTGAATTCCGTAAAACCCCTTAATAATACAAGTTAATAGTAGCTTAAAGTTATGATTGTTTCCGTGAATTTGTGAAGCAATGGCTTATCTATGAAATTGCTTTTCAATTTTTGTCCGTTGAATTTAATCCGAATGCACGCATAGAGAACAAAAATCCCATTTGTATGTTAATTCTTTGCACATTGCCCAAGGGCACATTTCAAATGTCAAGTATTTTGTACACAAGATAATGCAATTAAAATAGTAAAGATGTTGGTAAAAGGACTACTTTTATGCGTCAAGCACACACATTTCAAGAGTCATTGATAGACACTATCTACCAACCGTACATCTTAGTACCGAGTAAAGAAGACTCAAATGAGATGTTAACATCCTTGTTTCCCTCTGTGTATTGTTTTGACCCAATTAAGCAAGTACTTGATGTTGTTGTTTTTTTTTTCTCACAGCAACCGTTCCCTTTATTCTTGGTTACGCGAATAAACTATAAAACGATACATCGGGGACGCCTACGAATAGTACACATACATCTCCTGACAGAAATCTCGTTATTTTGCATTTGTGATTGGTTCAGGATCGTGTTAGTAAATGGAATTAAGGTCCACTCGGAAAGTCAGCCCCCAACCGTAATGCAATTATTCTTGGGCACACCTTGACACCGATCTGTCACTGACACATGAGTTGATCCCGTGGATGTACATAAGATGTTAGAGTAAGGGGGTAAGAGATGGACATGTCAGATGTTGGAGGGCTGATCTTGGGTCTTTCTTTTTCTCTAAAAATCAACCATTTAGAGCGATCTATATATGTTGGGACAGCCCAGAGATGCAAACTTTCATCTATTTGTTTCGGTTGTTTTTCGACATCTCTCGCAACGCGCGATGTGCATTCCTGAATAAGGTCATTCACGAGAACGTACTCTTTTTTGGTATTCACATTTAGCCGTACATCAAATGCATTTTGCAATGTAAATATCTTTTCCTCAATTTTCAAAACAATGGAATATTTATGAGATAAAACCCAATTGAGAAACTTGTCGCTGGACTGAAGTAATTTAATATTTATCAGTCATGTCAAAAGTAAGAGAACAAGAGCATAGTTTCGATTAGGTCTTGTTTCTATGGCCTTATTTCGGAATGGTTATACCATTTTTAAATGGAGCCACAAGGCTGTAGTCAAAATAGACACAGACCGGTGTAAAGAAACTGAGTGTCCCCCATAAGAGAGTGTCCTAGCTACCATAGCAACATGTACGGAATAAACCGTGACCTTGTAGACGAGATCATTTGAATACAGTGTTGAAACAAATGATGCGTACAGCACTGAATGGAGAACACAATAGACTGATGGGTGGTAGGACACTCAGTCACACGGACACTGTAGTATATGACACCGGGTCTAAAAATGCTATTTTTATTCCTGCTCTTAAACAGTTTTAATCTAAATTTACAATTATTAAATGACTTCAATATAACGAGATAGGACTGAATATTCAGCTTATATATATTTTAATACTATTAGTTATCCCCTGTTTGTTCACGCAATACAGGAAAATATCTATGGTTTGTTTCCAATACAAACCTTAGATAATTTTCCGTATTGCGTGAGAACAAACAGGGGGTAACGAATTTATCATTTGACATGAATAAAGTAGATTAGATTAAATTTATTTAAATCTGAATTAGCACAGCCACAGAATCGATCAGAAAGAGTGATAGTAGGCCTAGTAGACGATGTAGACTAGGCCTGTATGGAGGCCTACAAAGTACAAATCAACAAGTTGGACTAAACTGCACAGCAACATAAACTCAGTCATCATAGTCCCGCTATGTACAGTTTAGCTGCCATTCCCAATGTTCAACAAGGCAGTCCTAGACCAAGATGACATGGACACAGTGGTCTACCCTATGATGCAGGGCAATGAGTTGAATTCTGCAGCCAGTGCAGTGTGCCACTGTAGTAGGCTTACAGGAAAATAAGCCCTCACTTAGGCTTTAAAAAAGACATCACATTGGTCTCTATTCATCAAAACTCAACAGGAGAACTTAAAAAATGTTTTTGTACTGAAAAACATAGGACAATGTATCAGTAGAAATAGATGTTTGGGAATGCTAGCAGCAGTCACACCATTTGTGTTGAACAAAAAACATCTCTTCCACAGATTCGCAAGATCATTACATCTATAGATTTGAATGCATGTAAATCAGATACTACTTGGTGTAAAGCATTTACTATACGGGCTCATATCCCGTGAGTAATGAAAAGTACTCGTATAACGGGAACATTTTAACGCAATATTGGCACTTTTTTGAAGAGCCCCCCCAATTATTCAAAATTTAGATAGTTTCTGCACGTTACTGGTGGGTAATAGTCTAAGAAACTATACCTGAGAACATAATGCTAAAAATCGTATGTACACAATAAGCGTTTTGTAATTAGAAGAGGGATCCAATTGGACTTAACGGCATAGAGCTGGAAATGCTAACGTTTATGTCTTCCAGATAGAAATTTCGCCACCTCGAGAAAATACCCTCTAACTATGAACTTGTCTCCGAAGTCTATTAAAAAAACACCTAAGGTGACAGACACGTACATTGGCGCTATTTTCCCGGCTATTTCACATTTGAAGGCCGATAAGTCCATTCCGCCAGCCGATTGAATTATTATTGGAATCCCGATAATAATTAGTCCTAGTACAAATTTCCTTCGTTTGTGACACATACACCTTTTCGAGCTGTAACCATTCACAGGTATTTTACTAGCCCTTAACCAATGCAACCGTGTAAAAATCCATCCAAATTACTTTGAAAAAATTTGGGGGCGCCCTTCAAAATGCGCTAAGATTGCTTTATTGGGGGGGACATTACCCATCATATCCCATCATGTCTCCTAAAGAATAACTCAATATCCATAGAATTTATGCGAGAAGGTTTGGTGGCCCGGATGTAGATAGCTTCCTTCACTTTGCTTTCGAGGTTGTGAGGTTCCCTGTCCAGAACAAGAACTTTTTTTCCAAGTGACGACTCTGTGTAAATATGCTGGGATACCTCCGAGGAAGTGGGGCTTGGGCGACGATGTTCAAGAAATCTGGTCCTGAGAGAATGTTCAGTCTTATGATTCCTGGTCTGTACCTCTTGTGGTCTGGTGGTGTGCAAAACTCTTGTCTGATATTCTCTGATATATTTTTTCCGTCTCATATTCTCCTTAAAATGATGATAGCGGTTACTTCGCTTTTGCCATATTTTCACCCCGCCAATGTACAAACCAAGGTGAAAGTTACACGGCAGACAATGCCACCTACCAAATAAATGTCAATTAAAAAGACCCATTTGTGTTAGATAAGTCGATGGACATTTTAGAACACATAATTATTAACAACTTTGGTATTCCACATATGTATTTTGCGGAAAGCAGAAACGAAGCGAGTCAATTTGTGTCTCTTTTCGATTTTGAAAAGGTTGGACTGATAATTTTTGTGGTTTATTTGTGGATTCAATTTTATTGCTATGAAGGCCGTGTCCACACAATGGAAATTAGAGAGACTTCATGGGAAGGCCTCTCCATTCACTGCGAAACATTATAGAGCTTATAATTACTCAATATTATTTCCGAAAGCACGGCGCTTACAAAAAGTGATTGGTGTCAGTGGCGTACCGAGGCAGCTGATCTAGAAGGGGACAAAATTTCCAAGTTCGCCCGGCAGATGGGCCACATTCGTAAGTCGTCCGGTGTAAAAGAAAAACGAGTGTCCCCCGTGACAGAAGCCCTAGGTTACCTTGTAACATGTACGGATATAAACGTGGACCTGATAGACGAGGTCAGTTGGGTACAGGTCTGAAACCAAAATGTTGGTCATAGCACTCAATGGAGAACACAATGGCCAGATGGACGGTAGGACTCTCAGTCACACGGACACTGTATTATATGACACCGGTGATTTACTCCAATTAAGCCTGAAATTTACGAAAAGCGCGCCTAGCGCCCAAAAATCACGAGTTTTGTTTTGATTTTGCCAAAATTTAGGCGGAGCGGATTGGTCGAAATTCCCCAAGAAGAGGGATGAAAATGCATATTTTGGTCCAAATCGTCCCGCTTTTTTGAGCCAGAGGGGACAACTCCCCATTCCCACCCCTCCCACAGTCGGTACGCCATTGCTGGTGTCAGATTTTTTGAGGCGGGCATAAAAGTCAACACTACAAGGTTAAGTGTGTCAGTCAGATCTAGAGGTTAGTTATCTTATAGCGAAATGCTTTAACCTGCTAGTTAAAGCATAGAACGCCCCAACGAAGCTAGCTGCATCTGCTTCAAAATTTAATATTTTTTATCTGTTGCACAGCAAAGGCCATCGCTAACACACCTTAATTCCAAAATTTTCAATTGAATCCGATATCTATATGCACTATAAGTGATTCATCTAATCAGAAAATCTAAAAAAAATGATATTTGCATATTTCTTACGTGCGCAGGTATTATACTCAGCGAGTGATAAGCTGGAAAGTACACTAATAGGAACGACAAACCCGTACGGACACTATTCGAAATTAAACGGGTTTGACTGGCTCTAGTGATTTCGTCTTTCTTGCAATTAGTCATATGAAATAGTACTTCATGCGCTGTTAAAAATTTCCGTAAATTAAGAAAACAGATTTTCCGTAAATTTACGGAAAATCTGTTTTAGAAAACAATAACAATAAAAACAAAAAAACATAACAAATGTTAATTTACGGAAATATTTCAAAAATTTCTGGCAGCAATATTTCCGGACTTTTTTTTTTGGTTCCGTAATTTTAAATTACGGAAAAATTATGTTAAAATACACATTTATAGACTGTCCCAATAGAAACTATACAATGAAACTAAAATGTAAACAAATATAAACTGTGCATTTTTGAGAGATATTTTGATTTTATTTTAGGCCAGTTCCGAAGCTAAATCTTCGTTTTTATTCCATTCAATTTGATGCACCCTAACCGGAGATATTGTCAATTGAACACAAAGGATAAAATACCACTTGGGCCCGTTTCACTTAAAGTTTTTTTTTTTTTTTTTTTTTGAGACAAATTTCTGTAAAATTACTGTCAAAGTTCCGTTAATTGACAGAAATTTCTGTAAATTTACCCTAAAAATGTCTGGAAATACTGCTGCCAGAAATTTACGGAAATTTTTTTAACAGTGTGGAATAATGTTGTACTTACCCTTCGCTTTTAAGTCATTCCTGAGAAAATGAAATATGTTTTTTTTTACAATTTTGAGATGATTACAGATAGTACCTTTAATGTGAGCGGCAATTGTGTGTGTGTTACAACAGCACATATTTAGTGTATAAATATTTTTACGTACACAAACCATATTTATATGCTTTTAATAATAATAGTAATTTTAACATTTGAAATGCGCCTTTTTCCCGAAAGTTACAAAGCGCAGTAACAACGACAGAGACAACGCAACCTTAATACGGCAGCAGCTAATCAGCGCCAGGTTGCCACATCCAGACATTGACGAAACACGCACAATGGGAACACAGAGAGCTTTTCATGGTTCATTTGCCCATATCAAATGAACCATGAGGAGAGTGGCAAATCTGGTTTTAATCAATAGCTTCTCCACAAATTACATCCAGAATTGAGTACCTAGAATACATCCAGCAAGTTACCCCACCGAGATTTGAACCCGGGACCAGTGGGTCCAGAGGCAAGCTCTCTAACCACTAGACCATGCCAACTCTCTTAGCATCGTAATGGGAAATAATTCAGCCAAACAAATTGTGCAGATGACGTGAGAAAAATAGTGGTAACACTTTACCCTAATATAGCAGAAATCAGAACTTCCGAAGCAATTATACGGGCATGTTAAAGGTAATAATAAAAATGATTGTAATCAATAAACTGAAAACAACAACCATATCTTAGACAATTCTATTATAATTTATAGAAGACATTAAGTCCTGACCAGAGAGTTTCGAAATTTATTTTTTTGTGTAATAATGAAAAAAATAACAGAACTAAAGGTAGTAACATAAAATACACATTCCGAATTGAGATTACTCGTTGTTCGTTTTTTGATGCAGTAAACATTTAATGTGCAGTATTAACGCGTTCCCATAGGACCTGTGGTACAACAATTCCGTATCGGAATTTTTTAATAACAAAGTGTGATTTTCTATATGAAGGAATTTCGATTTTAAGCTTAGCAATTTTTCACCAGTGATGAGCATATGGCAACGCATTGTGACATGCAAAAATCACGATTTTTGGGAAATGGAGGGCGCCCTCCTCAAAAAATCTCTGAGTCACCTTTAACAGACTGTAAGAAGCTTATTATAAATATCAATTGTTTAAACATGTAAAAATTGCTTTTGAAAATCTATTAAAGTAATGTAATAAGAGAAAGGAACTTAAGCCCAATTACTTCGGAAACTGAAACAACCTATTTGGTTGCCATAGTTTAGTTTTTTGAATCCTATTGTGTACATTCAGGACTTGAAAACTTAAATGTTTCTTTCGTCAACATATTAATATCTTTGTATGTATAATTTTCATGGAATTTCACCTTCATTAGCTTTCATTACATTGCTTATAAGCAAAAGAGAGAAAAAAAATAAAAGCTGGAGATTAGGAAGACCCTATACTAGTTTACATAAAAACGTGAGAGCAAATCAATTTTAATTACGGCTGAAAAAGTAGCGGTTCCAATTAACTTGACTAGAACATCGTATAATGCGAATCTTTGCGAACGAGCCCATGAGATGTACTATTCTATCAAATATTTCTAGTCACAAGTTCTCTTAATTCACTTAAGTGAAGACGTCTGGGGACCTATCGGCTTCACACCCTCCCAATGAGAAAGCAATACGATAGCTCCCTAAACGTCGAGACGTAATTGAATGCGCAGTACTACTTCGAAATTTTGGATGGAATTGAATTTCATGACATCCTTGAAGAATAAAATCAAGAACACCCATGGGATGTTCCACAATATTATACCAATATTTGAAATGCAAATGGAGAATGTTTTAACATGTTCAATATTCTCATTTGGGACTATTAATTCTAACTTGTAACACCCACGTATGTCTCCAAAAGTTGGATCATGGAGGAGCGATTTATGGGTTTGACCAAATTTAACTTTTCCTCAAATACTACTGTTTGTTTCTTAAAGAATGTCCAAGATTCATACCCTTTCCAGAAATTAAACAGAGTTAAACACAAACACACAAATCGTAAGGTATAAGACTAAAGCAAGATAATAGTACTCTGCTTGCACTTGCTTATTTAAAAAGAAAAAGAAAAAACGTTTGGATTTTTTTTTTTTTAATAAAACGAATACGAAGAATAAAACGTTAACGTTTCATTAATTCTGTAAATATTTTATGATTCAGTCTAAGCTTGTACCCGACGTGGCTATCGTAACTCCCGGAAGACACTTAAGTATACTTTGTCCTCTTTAGCAATTGAATAAAAACTAGGTCATGTCGAAGTCCAGACGTAAAACAAAATGTTACAAATGGCTTAATTAAAACTGAACGTCGTGTTGCTTACCGAGGAACCAAATACGGGAGTGAAAAAAGGAAACACAAGTGTTAGAGTAGGAATACTAGGAGTACTTGAATAGTGAGTACCTCAACAGCACTCTATAGTGACGAGGAGTCTAGTGCATCGGAAGTTAGGTTACTCAACACCTTGATATTCTATTTTCCCAAAGATTGAAGACAAGCTTACCGATGTCTTGAAAGAAATTATCTTTAAATTTGAGCACAAACAGACTCCAGGGAGGAATGGCCGTAATATAGGCATCATTGTCCGTTAGTTCTGCAATTATATTTGTCAGATAGTGATCATAAAATATATGTCAACACCACTCTATTCTATAATAAGTCATTGCACCAAGATGTGAACACGTCTTTTATTTTTCATGAAGGCTTTTGTGATTTGCTTAGATTTAGTACATTTTTCTAAAAATTAAAGGAAGTCAGTAGAAGTAGCCTACAATATGGGACCTGTTCACCCTGTACTCTCACACCACCGAAGAACAGTTTCTTGTTTCGAGGTGTTTCTCGGTTTCACCTCTCGCTATATAAGATTTACATGGAGCATACTTTAATTGGGTTAAAATGTGGAATTTACGTTTTCTAGGTATAGAAGGACACACTTATATGTTGACTTTCCGAATTCCATATTTATATTTAAATTCTGTAAGGCAAATTGAGTTATAAAGTAATGGTATTCACTCGGGTGACTGCTAAAACCAAAACGATGACACCAAACACTCCTCTAGTCTGTGCACAGCAATCAGCAGAGACAAGTCCTGTGTTTAGTGAATTAACAGATAGCGTATTGTGTTTAACCCCTCCCTCTACGATATTTACAAAACATATTAACAATTTATTGAGCAATTGCAAACCACAAGTACTGGATATTAATGGAAAGAACATTTTTATCTTCTGTTGCAGACTTTTTTCATCTTATCTTATCGTTCCTACATTTGGCAAAGTCATCAATGAAAAATCTCTTCTCGATTGATCACCTGAACCTATGCGCTTTTCTCATTTTTATCTTTGAAAATCTTCATTTAAACATTATTTGCATAGTATTTCATTGTATTTTGCATCGTGCCTATCAGCTTTGCTATGTATATCAGCGCTTTGTTAGCAATTGATGAACCAGACTGAGAGTCATATGAATGCTAATTGTTGGTTTCATCTCCCAATATGAATACTGTAAACAATAACTAACTCGGATAAATTTACACAATCGGTCGCAATAACAAAACGCCGAATTCAATTAAAATGGAATTTCCGAATTGAGTATTTTTTTTAGAAATAGAAAGAATACTTTTGAGCTCATATTCGTTGCACATTTTAACCAAATCGATACGATAACTATCTTATATGCCGTTCAATTAACTCTCGTAATGACTGGAAAGCCACAGGTGTTAAAACAAGGCCAGAACTGTGTTATTTCTTACGCTAAGGTCAACGGGTAAACTACCTCTCCACATAGCTGGTGCATTAACATAGCCGATAACAATATCTCACATTGACGTGAAATTAGCAAATCGTCTTATAAGTATGACGCGCTATGCTTGATTGATTATTTATTAATCGGGAATATATTGCGATGAAAAAAGATTAACTTTGTGTGCTACATATTGAAAAGCTAAATTTTATTAGCCTGTATTGAGCTATATTTAGCTAACTTATAACATAACTATTATTGTTGGGTTTGTGGAATCATATTATGTTTGCCATTGACTCTGTGTAGTCTGACGAGGCCATTGCTTGAATAAAAGTAGCAAAATAATGAATTAATTGTAAACTTATTACATAAGTTTCCTGCGATGCATGTTAATACTAGATAAATTTCAGCTTTTATTACAACCTTCATCTTATGACGGTTGATGCATACTATAAATGCATTTATATACACGATTCTCCTTCGCTTATACCGGTCATGCCAGTGTAAATATTCGCAAATCAGATTCTCGTTTTATAAATCTTCTTTTTCAAACACAAAATGAAAAGTTATGAATATTCTAAAGATCCAAGTCTATTGGTAGTCACGTTCACACTTCAACGTACAGTTTAGAAACTGTGCATATTTCACGAGCAATATTTTGACGTATTTCTGAGGCAAATCTTTCAATTTGAAATATGGAAATCGACGTCGAACAAGTTGATATAAAATGAGTACGGATGAATCCCTTCAAAGCTGGAGTGAATGAATATGTTTTAGTGTGCATTGTATTTCTATAATTATTCGTCAAATTGAATCAAAAGGTAGAACAACTATTATTTTAAATTAATAGCCTGTATTATCAACATATTCCATGAAGAATAAGTATTGATATAACGTAAAATATACATTATTGAATTAATTTCAAACAGTTTAGAAGGGTTGATTTCGCACAAAAATATCTAGAATATTTGAAAAATCGATCTTGGGTGTCTATAAGTACAAGTCGATTTATTGGCTGGGTATCTACAGTGTTCTGTGTGCCATTTGCTAATGTTAAATCTGAGAGATGCTCTTTCTTGATCATGTCTAAATGTCTTTGAAGCCTTTGATGACATTAACTTATATTTCAAGTGCACAGTGCAGTGTGTGTCCCGTTATGCATGATGTTAATGCCTTTTAGGGTTTTATCATCATATGTAACATACAATATATTTCTCGGAATCCAATGCGATTTTATCATAATGTAAGCCAGGTTTTCTTATGTTTACTTCTCCTTTTTCTGGGATTTGTTTTTCAATTCAAAGATAATTTTTAGCTTTTTAGTATTTGATGCTTGTGTTAAATCATTTATGTTGATAAGTAACATTATATCACACGAATCACTGTCAATCGGTTCTATTGGCACTTAAGTAAGTACACCTCTTCAAATCTGAAAACAGAAGTGCTTTTGGCTGAAAAATACATTTTAACTCCTATCAATGCCAATTTTGCATCGCGAAAATAAAATATAATATTAAACACCTATCTCTCACTTTTCCAAACAACTTGAGACGTGAAACTAATTTTAAATTTTACGAGGCCTTAAATTGGATTAGCCAGAGGTGTTGGAGGACATGCATTGCATAGTCCTGAACTGACAGCATTTGTTGCTATTGTTGTTTTAAAAGATATTCTTACATTTTTTACTACAATTCAGCGCCTTCACTCACTCCAAGAAAAGCTGCAAGAACTTTGAAACATGAAAGCTAATATTTGGTTAGTTTTCTCAAAAAGATCTCTCGTAATATAATGCGTCTGTGTATAACCTTTAAATAGGAATCACAAAATATCAGTATTAAGGGCAAATTCTGACTGTCGTTTGTTTAACTCAACAACATATTGCTACTTAGTGGATTCGTTGTTTGATAGTTATCCTTAAGGGAACAAAATACAAGCGATGGTGACAGAACAATATATGGGGCAACGAAATGTTTGATTACGAGTCCCAATGATTTACCTAGTCGTTTAACACTTAAGTGCCCAAGCTAAAAAACTTCCGTTAGTGCCCAAGGGGGGGGGGGGGTTCCTAGGGACCAACCCAGATAACCACTTTCCCATGGGAGTTTGATCATGACACTAACACAAGTAATTGGGGGTCACGTAAGAACCACATACCCACAATAAAAATGAAAATCCGAACTTTGACCTATGACTTATGGCCAATTGAAATTGTCACTCTCCGAAAAAGAGTGGTTCGCACATTTCCATCCTCCGCAACTCCAATATAAGGTTTTGAACCAAATTAATTCATTATATCGACCTCTAGAATAACCATTCAAAACAATCATTGCAAAATTATAATAATATTATTCTAATTAAGCCGTGGGCGGATTGAAATTTTTTTTAGTATCAGGAGAGCTTATTCATAATCGACAATTTAGCAAAAACTCCTTGAAAAATTATTTGATTGCGTAACCGAGAATCACAATAAAATCGAAAAAAATCAAATGTTGCGGTACTATGGACCCCCCCCCCCCCTTGGTACTTAAGTGTTAAGGTATTTTTTTTTTTCGGAAATGCCATATATATATAGTCATTCGCATGTACATCACCCTATTCAATATGACAGCTTGACACAATAGACTACGGGCTACCATGACCCCCCTGCCACCCCCCCCGGAATTTTTGGAGACAACCATTTTTTTGTGAAGCTTAGACCATAAGCAACTGAATTCAGGTTTTCTGCAAATCCCCCACCCTGGGTTAAACGTGAGGGCGCTTTTTCCAATGGGCTGCCAAATGCCTACCGTCCCATTTGGGGAGAGAAGGTGCCACATGCCTAGCACACACAGAAACATCAAATAGGCATCTTGATTTTGGTACCAATAGGTGAGCAATGCCTGGCATTACGTCACACTGACGGGGGGGTAATAAATTTCGCATGTTTAGCACAATGTGTCATTTCCATAGACAACACAATAGAGAAAAATTCAATTTTTCGCAAAATTGTTAGGAATATCCAATTTTCATGCGGTTTTTTGGCTCATACTCGATGGAAATGACTAGTTTTATAAATTGAGAGCATTTTAGCGTGCTACAATAATGCTTTTGAGGGGGGTCCCGCTAAAATTGCGAAAGATCAGTGCCACCCCATATTCAGTAACATGTAGTTTCATACTTTGTCCTCCTCAACATATGACGTCATAGTGACGTCCTAAATGGGATGTTGGCACTTATTTTGATACCAATGAAAGAAGAAACTGTGTAAGCTAACCCTGGTGGAACCAAATTTACAGGAATCGGGATGTTCAATAACGAAAATCACGGGGGGTGGTTGGGGGAGTTTTGTTACAAAAATGTCTCAGGTAGACTAGGGTTTAGTCAAAACGGTGACAAAGTCATGGATGCCTTCCTAAGCCTTGGAAAATCCACTGATGTGCCAGAGCACTCGTAATGAGGTGGATTTGTTTGAGGTATGTGCACATCCAGAGAGCCCATTATCAAGCCCGATTTGGTACCAGGCAGAAGTGGCAGAGCCAGAATTCCTATTCCCTCCACCAGATGATCATAGTTGGTAGTTAAATGATGGTGCAATAGATACAAGTGGCCATCAGGAGAGTTAATGCCACAAGAGTTTGTCTGACCTAATAGTAGAGGAAGAATATATGATACAGAAGAAGACAATCAAGACAGGACAAGAGAGGAGGAGGAAAGAAAAAGATCAATTTCCTGAATCAAAGGAGCTGCATTTTAAGCTCGTATCCAAGGAAACAGCATTGCTTAAAAGATCGCCATTGAGTCAATACCAATGATTAATTAAAATTGGAAATTCTTCTTATCATATCCAACCACAGTGGGGCTGTCAAATGTGATCTAATGCCAAGTGGGGTACAATGTCCCTGGCTGCTTCACTGAATTCTGCAGGTCCTTGTCTTTGCATTGTTGAAGCACCAACATTGGGAAGACCAAGAGATGCTCCAGTGTCCTGATCTGCTTCCAAGTAGACTCGGTGTCCGATTCGGAATCTCAATCAGCTGAGACCAAAACCCACCGCCACTCAGCCCACGAGAAGCCAGCGCCAGGCGGAAAACGTCACCAGGCTCAAATACCAATAAATGCACTTGGTTTGACAACAAGAGCCAACTGCCCCCAAACTTCCTTAGGACTAATTTCAAAGGACCGGACTTTCCTAAGAAACTACCTACCCCGGACCTATGGCGATCAGCAGCCGGCCTCTGTCAAAACACAGGGCGCTCTATAACATAACAGATACTTGGCAGCTAATGCTCATGCATGCTACGCTGCTGCAGGTATAAGTTGGCTTCCGTGCCGGGAACTGGCCGAATACATCTCGCGACAAGCCGCCAGGAGGCAGCCAAAGACGGGGCAAGCTTCTGGGCTGACCCCTTCCATACAGGGCAAGCATACTCCACACATGAGCACACAGGGCAAGCTCCGTCGATCTCAGTGCATGTTGGGCATACAGGGTAATGGGGAAAAGCCCCTTATGGGGGTTTCATGGGCAAGAGACCCAGAAAGCCCTTGAGTTAAACATGTTTTCGAGGTGCTTTCGGAGAGGGGTTTATGTCCTTATCTTGAAGCAGATGAACTATGTTGAACGTTTTGCTGGGATCCGGGGTAGCCCCCAGAAGCTCTTTGGGGTTTTAGCATGTTTCCTCCTTTAAAAAAAACGCGCATCCGGAGAGCTCTCGGTTATCTCACAACCATGAAGCAGATGAACTAATACTGCCCCTGGCGGGGTCTAGAGTTGCGGGGGGGGGGAGCCCGTGAAGCTCTTTCAGTTAAATAGCATGTGTTTGTGCTTCGGAGAGATCTCAGTTATCTTCATTATCTTGAAAAGCGGGATGAACTATACTGGCCCCTGTCGGGTGGTCAAGGTGACAGAGCCCCGGAAACCTTCTCAGTTTTAGTATGTTTGGGGGGGGGGGGAGGTGGCCTCGGAGGGGGCCCCCCCCCCCCCCCCCGTCTCAGTTTATCTCATCTCATTATCTTGAAGCAGGTGGAACTTATGCTGGAACGTGCAGGGTCCAGGGGGCGGAGCCCCAGGAGCGCTAGGATTTTAGCATATTTTAGCGCATCCGGAGAGCTCTCGGTTATCTCACAATCATGAATCAGATGAACTCTAGTGCCCCTGCTGGGGCCTGGGGTTTTCAAGGGCCCCGTGGGGGGGAAGCTCTTTGAGTTAAATGCATGTTTTAATTGCCTTCGGAGAGATCTCAGTTATCTCATTATCTTGAAGCAGATGACTATAAAAAAAAAAAAAAACCAAAACAACAAAAACTGCCCCTGGCGGGTGGTCAAGGTGACGAAGCCCCAGAACCTCTCAGTTTAGTATGTTTGAGTGCCTTCGGGCGATCTCACATTATCTCTCACGATCTTGAAGCAGATGAACTATAACCGCCTGTGACAATAACGACAAAAATAACAACAATGGTATTTTTTTCTTTGTAAAAAAAAAGAAAAAAAAAAAAAGTGTGGTTCCAAAACACAATTCAGCGCCCCCTGAGGTGGTGTGCGGGGCATATTTCCCCCGTCCCCGTTGCCCCTCCTAGCTACACCACTGGCTTCCGATGTGGGGTCGTGAAGAAGACTGTCATTCCAAGGTGACTCCTAAGTAAACATGACTATCACAGTGCTTCCAGGGGCGCTCCAGACCAGGTCCTTCAAAGGTGACGCCTGGCACGGCCGCGCAGACGGAACGCATACACCTGTGCCCCGGATGGACATGCGCGCTGATGGTTTCTCCTCAACATAAGGGGTCGAGCCCATCTAAAGGGCCTTTGAGTCTGCCTTTGAATCTGGCATGCCTGGTCGTCAGACAAAACGACAGCTCCCGCACTCTCAGGCCGGTTGCCCGGCACAGATGCCGAACAGGAGAGGCATGACCACGCTCCCTCCGGGGCATTCATCCCTGAGCCCACATAGACTACAACCAAGCACCTTTGTGGTTGAAGTGCGTTAGTAATTTCTTAACAACAACAACTTATGTGGGCGCGTTCTTGGTTTGCGTCGCCTTAACGCGTACACTCTTGCCTGAATCTCTCGCAAGGCAGTAGTAAGAAGCTTGGTGCTCACTCTGGTAACGCCTCCGGTCAACACATCAAGACTAAGAAACCATGGTTATGCAGTTTTTTAAGGTGATCAGTGATTAAGAGGGGGGGGGGGGGGACGCTGTGTTTGTGGTCTAGTGGGTATAGTAGTCATAACATTTTTTACATAAAGCGCCCTCTATATATACACGTGAAAGGCCTAACTACTTATAAAAAAATCTCATTTTTAAGTGTTTACTTTACCTCAAACTAATCCAAACTGCATGGCAAAGTATATAATTAGTGGACACCGCCATTTTGCCCTTAAAGAGGTATTAATATTAAATACCCGGTGTCTCATTGTTTTGTTGGCGGCCATTTGAAATAATGACGCCCTCTAGAGGCAGGTTTAAGCATGCCAAAAGGTGTTCCACTATTCCTTGTGTTGTTTTGGGTGCGACTAATTAGTCACAGAGTGCATGAATTTGGATCAAAAATAAGATATATGCTCAAAAAGGGGCCATTAAGTGAATACTTGGCCGCCATTTTTGAAAAAAGCGCCCTCACTCTTTAACCCAGGATGGGGATTTTTGCAGACAACCTGATTTTGATAGCTATATGTATAAGGTTTCCAAAAATAGTGGTCTCCAAAAATCCCCGGGGGTGCAGGGTTTCGGTTATGGGCTCATGACCTACAATATGAATTGCATATTCGTACGAAAGACCTAGTACAATGAGGTTCTACGCGTGTGAATAAAATACCTCACCTGTCTAAAGGTAGAATAAATACCTTAACAAATGATCAACCACCTGTTCTGCTAAAACAGGTGAAAGCAAAATTGTAAATCTGGATAGCACACCAGTGCAGGGGTTGTTCCTCTAAGGCAACTATCCCAGCAAACACGAACAATTGATTAAAACATTTAATAAACATTCAATTGTATTTATTGATCAATTCGCAGAAAAATTTATACAAAGATGTTTTACTTCAAAATGCTTTTAAGAAAATGTTTTTCAAACCTTTAATTGAGACCGGTATTTAACATTTTTATGCCATTTAAAAAACTTTCAATGAAAGAATATTTTTAAAAATGTTTGCATTGTATGGGATATTGTAAATCTATTGTATCATTAAGGTGGTTTATGTATTTTGTGAACTACCCCACCGGGTGTATATTGTCATAACGTAATTCGTTGGTAAGAGTCCCTAAGCTTTGACATAATTTGAAACATTAGAGAGTTTAGATAGTCATAATTTGAATTTTACAATGTGCAAATTACAATTCTTTACACAAATTTGTTCCAGTTATTTTGAATGCTTGTTTGATATGCTTTATTAAAAACCCATTTCTATTTGATTATATTAATTTCATAGATTGCAACTTCTAGAATTATCAGTAACACATGCATGAGTAAAACGAAATTACCATTCAAACAAGTTAACGTGTTTATTATGTACGTGGTTGAAATTTAGGATTCTTAAATAGCTTTAAATGTATTTTAAATCAATAATATAAAGTAATAAGATGGATGGATAGATGGGTTAATTTCATGGAGGGAAGGAGGGGATAGAAGAATGGATGACCACTTTTGACAACATCTCGGATAAAAATTCCACATAAGGCCTAAACTTGTTTATCTTAGTTCTGGGTACTTGTCTTCGATGTAGCTTAGGTGTGTCTTTTATGCCATTAATTTTGTTAACGGCTCATACCACATTGAGAGATCTTCGCAGATGTTGTTCTTTTCCTTCTCTCTGCCTACTCTCCGACAATGGTATCCGCTCAAGGCATGGTCTAAAAACACCGAGTTTTGTTTAGTAGAGGATGTTGGCATCGGCACTGCACACATTGGTATATGTACGTACGTTGGTATAATGATAGCTTTCCATTGCCGTCTGGTAACTTCTAGTGCCGAAGAAACGAAACCAAGAGTGACCCATGACAGAGTGTCCTAGATAGCACGTTAACATATACCGAATAAACCGTGACTTTCTAGACGAGGCTGTTGGGTACAGTACTGAAAATGATGAGGGAATATTTTCTTTGAAGTTATGAACAAGAACATCTCTAAATGTGTTCGACCACATTATAGGTCCATGCCCCGATCGCTAATAGCCTCGTCCCCAGAATCTCAGATTTTACCTGAAGTGGTCGATTTTTTGGTATCAAAAGAAAGCTACTATTTTTCTCATTTACCCTGTGAAATCTTAGGACTTAAAGGATGTTTGGTTTGAGCGTTATGAGCGAAGGTGTACTCCATTTTGGTCGACCGATATTAGTTTTACACAATATTTTATGGGGTACAGATGGGGTTTTGGGTGAAGGTCATTCTATCAAGATAAAACTTTATATACTTAAATCGGACCATCCCCTTTAAATAACACACTGTCCTATGGGTCAATTAAATACACATATTTGCTTCTATTATTTGCTTCTATTAACTCAAATTTTGAAATTGTGTATTTTTGATGATATGATATAATGTGGGGAGAAAATAACGTGAAAAATTGGACCATTATCTGATCACCTACCTTTCAGTTACCATGTTCCCCTGCACAGCTTAAATTCAGCACTATGGTGTTTTTTTCCTTCGTGCCAAAAAAGGAATGAAGACGCTACCTCTAAGCACTATTGCCCAGTTCACCGAGTTTGTGCGTTCCTCGTTTGCCGCTAGAATAGTGTCAAGTGTGTGCATTGTGAGTATGTACGCGAGGCAGATGTTTGAGAAAGGGGTCTGTGTTTAAATTAAGAAATGAGAATAGAAAAAACTCGTGTAAGTATCTATGAGAGAGTGCTTGCTATGTTACTGATTGTTTAAACTTTATAGGAAGAGAAAGTTGCCTTTGTGAGTTAAGTGCAAGTGCTGGGTCGTTTTATAACCTTAGTATTCGGATCCATTGTCTGAAAGCATTAGGTATTCATCCCCTATATTTTCATTATCATGATAATTACAAAGCCGTATTCCATATCGGCTAGCTATAAGCCTCGATCCAGCGATACTATCAAAAACACCTTGAAAATTATCACTTCAGATTATAGACGTTTTAAGATGCATAATTCATTCCCTATTTTCTTTTCATTCAGTCCCTTCTCTATTGTAAAATGTGAAAATTGATATTGCTTTTAGTATTATGAGAACAGGTTTATTTTATGCTGGCTCCCCATTTGCTTCTTCTACACTGCTTATATGAAAGAACTGCTATTACATTTGTAATTTTCATATAAAGCGTGAATAGAATATATTGAACGTAGCAAATTTCCCAAATTTGCAGGTGATTGGTAAAGAAACACATATTTATTAACAGACATTAACCCAATTCGATTCATATACTAAGTAACAATATAATGTAAAACGCGTCTGCACAGTAATCCTACCGTTCCAACAAGTCCACAAAATGTATAATTTTCTCACCTTTCTTATAATGAGTTTTGACGGGAATTGTAAAGATTGCGAATAAAGGGTCAGAAGTCGATCATTTGAAAAGGAAAAATGGCACACGTTCTATAGATAGTTTCATAAATCAGGTTGATGTGCCATTTACTTAAGGCTAGATGAGAAAAACAGGTGCTCGAATGGAGACTTTTGAAGTCAAAAGCAGCTTGTTCTCTTCCATACATCAAACAATGTTAAACAGACAACGCTGTCATTTTAGATTTACCACAACATTTTGACTAATATCATTTTCATGCCAAAGAAAAGTTATGTTAAACTGGTTATATAAGGTTGTAGATCGTTGTGTGCAACTTTTCGAAGATGATAATTATTATATAATTAACCCAATTCCCATTTGGTCAATTCAGCATTTGAAACATTCCCTATTCGTCAGAGTAACGCCATAGAACACTCTTTTTATGGATATTTCAATATCGGTACAATTTTTAGGGCAACTTGTTTATCCATTAGATGTTTTTTAGGAATCTACGAGGAATTTCAATGGGTTGGTCAATATAAACCTTGCATAGAAACAATTTCAGAATTTTAAAAAAGAAAATCATCAAACCATGGCATTACACAACAGTTGGTGGTTTTAACTTAACATGTGAGGGTATTCTTATTCGTTGACCTCTTGTGGGGCAGAAAGACATAATAAAGTCAGGCAACTGTGTACTGTGTCTCTCCTTTTCGGGCAGCAATCGACAGCCTAAATAAAATCTATTTTGCATTATGGAAAAAGAAATTTGGCTTCCCAGGACCCAGATATTCATCCCCCACCTCATGTAATAAGTTAATAGAAAATATTACCAATATTAACAACGGACAAAACAAATAAGTTTCTTGTACAGGATTGATGAGTCAATAAAGTAGCCCCCATGGCCATACATTTTTTTTTTCTGGTAACTTAATTAAGACGTCGATACATTCTGTATCTCATTATATCGTCGCTGGGCAGGAAAAACCTCCCAGGCATTGACCTTTGGAATGAAAAAAACATCCGGTGAATCTGGGCTCCACTCTCAAAACCCCCTATGTACAAAAATCAAAATACAATTATATCTCTCAATATTGAATTATTAACAAATTACGGAAACTACATGTAGAATGGTTTTATGTTAGCCACAAATCATATCAGTCTGTTAATAGCATTAGATTTTTATTATGTTTGTTTTTTAGAACGGTGCTGCGTTTTAGGGCGCTGATGTACATGGACGATACCATTATTTTATGTGGGAAACGACGAAACCCAAGTAAAAGGTCTTCCAAACACAAATAATACCCGAAATGTAAAACATAGCTCCGTATCTAAAAATAACTTTTTCCTTTAAAAAGATTTAAATTCAAGGTATTTGCAACCTAAATTTTCTGATTGATTATGCCTGATATGATAAAGAAAGAGCTGGCATAACACAGTAAAATCGATCAGTAACAATAAAGGCAACGATGATAAGCCGTTTTCTAGTGTTTATAATACCGGGGTGATCTCAAAAAAGGAAAAACCCTCAAAGCCCCTCTATTTCACAAGGAGAAAAGAAGTAAAACCCATACATACTATTACATATCTTAAAAGTGCATTTCGTCAGTTTTCTGACACCCCAAAAATCTTTCCAATAGAATGCATATTGACTAAGTTATGGCCGATTGAAAATTGTACCCTTTTCATTTTATCACGGATTGTTACTGTTCAGTATCTTTAGACAATGCACATTCTCCAAGCCATTCGTTTTGTATGGTTCTTTTGTTTTCGCGGAAAAGGTCAGTTCTGATATTTTGAAAGTTTAGTTTCAGTTATTAGATATTCACTACGATCTTGCCCCATTCTTCTCTCTTTACTGCGCTGATCTGCCCCCCCCCCACCGGGAAGTTGGCTGCCCTAAGACGGATGCAGGCTTGAGTGCTCTTTCCATTTCAGTAATCGACTGCTAATTGCATTCTTGTCCGTGGGATGCTTGCAAAGGCGGCGGTTATTCTGTGCGAAGCTCCCCAGATTTGACTCCGCTAGACTTCGTCCTAGGGGAAAACATAAAGAGTGAAGCATATGTGCAGGAACCCCGGCGAACTTGCCAGAATTCGCAATAGATAACCGCTGCTGCTTTGCAAGCATCCGACGGATAAGAATGATCAGAAGTCGATTATTTAAATGGAAAAGAGCTCAAGCCTGCATCCGTCTTCATGGTATTAGACACAGCCAAGTGGGGTGGGGGCAAGAGCAGCGCAGTAGTAAAAAGAATGAGGCAAGATTTGGAATTTCTAATAATTGAAAAATAACATTTTTAAAAAAAAAAAAAAAAAAAATTTTCGCAAAAAACAAAAGAACCCCAATAAGACGAAAAAAAAATGTTGCTTGGAGAGGTGCTTATCTAAAGACAAGCTGCACACAGTAACAAGTCGTGGATAAATAATGAAAAAGTGGTTTTACCAAATTTTTTCAATCGGCCCATAAAAGCGGTCAATAGGTCTGTAGCGAAAGTTTTTTTCGGATGTCGGAAAACCTAATGAAATGTACTTTAGATGTGTCATTAATTTGTATGTTACTCTTTTCTCTTCGGAAATAGGGGCGTTTTGAGGGTTTCTTTTTTTGAGACATCCTGTATGTTATCGCGGGAGTGACCAGAGTAAAACGTACGAATCTTTCTAAGCGGTTATTAAGTGTTTTTTGTTCCTTGAAAAGGCCTTAAACAGTATGATGAGGCACCATCAGCAAGGGAAGATGAACCAAATGAATTTTTGAACTCCAGGAATACGGCAATTCTGATCTTTTAATTCAATTCTCATTATTTCGTGTGGGTCCATAACCCGCGACTCGGTTGGTGCCATATCGCATCATACCAAGCTTACTTTTGTTTTCAAAATGCAATACCAGACAGAATCATACATTCGTATTGGACTAACAATTGGTATCAATCATACGGGAGTATATTATAAACCGATTGTAATGCGTATTATCGACAGATGCGATTTGCTTCTAAATATAAATATACATACCACTCGGCTGATTCACATTGAGATCACTTGGAAATCACTGACTAAAGTGGGTGAAGTCATCTAGATTAAAATAGATGTTACATTCACATTGTCATAGCGGTTGCGAGTTCATCAGTCTACAACGTAATTCCCAATTTGATAAGGCATTAACACACAATGATACATAGAAACTTATTTGAGGGGTTTTTGCATGCTTATATTTTCCCCAAACATTCTCATCTTTAGTAGAGACAACCTTATTATTCAAGATATTACGGATATTTAAATTCCCATATGAATCGAAGAACAGAACTATAAGCAAGTAAACAAGTCCCCAATCTAAAACAAAGATCTGTGATGAAAGAATTACCTGATAACAAGATTAAATCGAGGAATATCCTTCACTGTGCTTCAGCTGGTCTCTCTTGCCCTACATTCCCCCTCTTTTTTCTTCATCTCTCTTTTTTTCTTAATCTCATGTTACTCTCTTTCTTTCATATTTACAATGTTTAACATACCATATGGGTTCTGTTTGGGTAGGGTGGGTGGGGTGGGTGTTAAATTGTTGAGTTTAAAAACTGTTGTTTAAAACTTGTTTTAACTGCAAACTGTGAACGCCCTCTTTACGGAAAAACACTTTAAACACTCGATACAAACTTAGTTAATAGGAGCATAAAGTAATGAGTGTTTACTTTTAATTTTTGCAGTTTTATTTTAATCCGTATGCAGGAACAACCAAATGTCCCCATTCAAGGCACATTTCAAATGTCAAGTAAACATTTCGTACCCAAAAATAATGCAATAGAATGGTTGGTTGGTATATTTTCCTGTTTACGACTACCTTTTATGCGTCAAGTGACACATTTCAAGAGCCATTGATAGACATCATCTACCAACCATATATCGTAGTACCGAGTAAATGACATGCTAAAAATCCTTGCTTCCCACTGTGTATTGCTTTGACCCAATTTAGCAACTACTTGATGTTTTTTTCGCCGCAACCGTTACCTTTTCTCTTAGCTATACGAATAAACTAAGCAATGCATTGGGGACGCCTACGAGTAACGAATATACATACATCTCCTGACAAAAATCTTGTTATTTTGCATTCGTGATTGGTTCAGGATCGTGTTAGTAAATGGAATTAAGGTCCACTCGGAACGTCAGCCCCCAATCGTAATACAATTATTCTTGGGCACGCCTTGACACCATTCTGTCTCAATTGACTGACACAGGAGTTGATCCCTTGGAAGTACAAACGATATGTTATATTATGGGAGGAATATTATGTTAGATGTTGGAGGACCGATTTTAGTTCTTTCTTTATAAAACTCAACCATTTAGAGAAATGTATTTATGTCAGGACAGAGAAAACTCAACCATTTAGAGCAATGTATTTATGTTAGGACAGAGATGCAATCGTTAATTGTTTTTTGACATCTCCCACAACGTGCTATGTGAACTTCCGACAAATAAGGTCCTTCATGAGAACGTACTCTTTCTTTTGGTATTCAAGTTTAACCCTACGTCAAATGCATTCTGCCATGCGTATATCATTTCCACATTTTTCAAAAATATGGAATATTTATGAGATAAAACCCTATTGAAAAATTGCTGGAATGAAGTAATTTAATATTTATCAGCGAGGTTAAATTTAGAGAACACGAGCATAGTTTTAGATTCGGTCTGCAACACTGGCTTTAATTCTGTCCCCGGGTATAAGATATCAACTGTTATTAGTCGCTCAAATTTGTTTGTTTGTTTGTTTGTTTTTGTTTCACTTCTGGTTCTTATATCTGGTCTGTTTCCTCTTCTTCTGGCAACACAAATGGGCTTTAAAATGGTACTAGTTCCAAACGCTTGATCCAAATTTAACCAAATTCAATTCAGAGGACCACTGACCTGAGCCTCACATGAGGTGTACAAAGATTTGGGTTCAAGGTCATTTGAAGAGATTTATTTCGTCTTACCTTGGTGTAAGATATTCATGAGTTAGACTAGAGTAAAGACTCTTTTACGGAATAAAGCTGTACAATCCTTGTAATCCTTTGATCCTCTTATAGAAGATTTCACGCTAGGCTAATTTCATGAGGTCTTACATAGAGGATGAACCATTTTTTTGGTGAAAATCTAGAAAATCCTCCCGCGATTCCGAACACCAAAATGCGTCACAAAGACCCCTGATTCATGCTTCATATGGAGTGTACACATATAGTGTTTCATGTTCACATTGGCAGGATATAGGGGAATTTTGTGCAAAATAGGGTATGGGGTTCGTTTTGTGCTCGTATGAAAGCCCTGTCTCACGCCAGTAATCGCCGCGACACATACTGACGTATTTGCAAAATACGCATTTCGAAAAAACGGCTTGAAGATTTTGCGGTTTTATTTTGCTTCGTTTCAATTACAATATAGTGGAAAATCGCCGAAATAAGTTGAATTTAAAAAATATTTAACTAATCAACTTCCAATTTATTTAGACATGCGACAAAATGATGTTAAATAAAATACCTCACTATGTGAAAACGACAAAAGAGCAATTTCAACGTGTAAATAACAGATACGCCAACGTCGCAAAATACGGCGTTATGTGACGCATTTGCGCAAATACGTCACCATGTGAATTCGACAAAATACCAACTCTACCGTGAACTTCAAAATACGTCGCACAAGTACGTCACTATGTGACGCGGCGAATACTTCAAAATGTAGATGCGATGCTCTGAGCCTGCGCAGTATAGATTTTCGACAAATCCGTCATTATGTGATGCGGACAATTTAACGTTTGTAAATACGTTATAATTAGTTAATTAATATTTACTAATTAAGCCACTTTGAGGTTTAAAAGTTGGTAAATATGTAGAGTAATACAAAACAAAGGTATATGCCAAATTTCTCGAAAAAGTCCAAAATGTCGAATACGTTTCTATGTGACGCGGACGACGGTATGAATGCCACTTACATTGGGTCTTCAAAGTGATTTTTAAAGGAAAAGGTTAAATTTATGTAGTAGACTTTTCAATAGCGGGGGAACTCCGCTGTATCAATTATGTCCCTGTACTCGTTATAGGGGCGTTTATATTTGAACCGCAGCTTCTTCCGTTTCAAGTCCAATCGGATGTTCAACGGGTCAAGTGTCCCGTGAATGTTGGAATCGCATAGAGGATTAGTACCGAGTCTTAGCGGTTCAAACAACCAACGTTTGCAATGATGATGAATGAACCGTAAAAATAAGATTGTTTTACTCGACTGATGAATGTAAAAAGAAACTAGTGTTCAGGTACGGATGACATGTGTCGGAATGGTTTCAAAGAAGGCTTTTGTATGGACGGTTCTGTGTTTGTCCTAGTCAATAAAAATGTCAAATAAAAGTAATATTCAAGTTGATTCGTAGCATGGCATGCTGTTAATAGACTAATAGATTAATATATTAAAAAAAATATTAGAATTAAGGAAAGTATAAAATAAAATCATCTCATAGGTCTTGAAGGCTTTGAGCGATAAAGGATTTTCCTATTCCCTTCCTCATGATAAAAAACTTTGTCGGTGGAATTTTTACCCAAAACTCTGCCCTGACAAGTACGACAAAAACAACCACATAACAGGTGGAACAAATAAAACCAAAATATGCCCTTCAACTGATATTTAGGAAATTGCATAAAATTTTGGGCAAAAATAATGTAGCGAAAAAATGGCGGCGCGAAAAAATCCGGTTATCTCAAACTTTGGAATTGAGCATTTTAGGTCACTATTCCTCACATTGAATAACACTAGTGTTTTCGTCTTTATACAAGTAGTCATATGAAATAGTACTCCGTGGAATAATTTTGTACTTTATCCTTCACTATTAAGCAATTCTGAGAAAATGAAATACTTTACGATTTTGAGATGATTGATAGTGCCTTTACGCATGAGCAGGCAATGGGTGTATACAAGAGCCCCTGCTTATCACTATGAGTTACAATATGCTATCACAAGGGCACAGTTCAGTGGGTTGTACTGGTAAATACATTGACAATTGAATTGACCTGTGTGATCGTGGGTAATCATCTTCATACCCCAAAAACCAGGGGGTGTATTTTCTAAAACATGGATGAATGAAAGCTATTGAACTGTGGCAAGGATTGAGATTTTACAAGGCTCATAGTGTATACAGATATTTCCGGTAACCGGAAAACAATCAAAAGATTATGCTGTAGCATGGTTAATGGGAAAAATTTCAGCCAAAATAAAAAAAATATGGCGGTTTGAAGGGTGATGTGTGGTAGAATTTAAATTTCTATTGCATAAACATAATAGATTTGATATGATTATACTTTGATAAATCCAAGTCAAATACGATTAATTTAAATCTATTTCGATTGGTCCCCAACTTCAATCTTAAAGATAATAAACTTGTAAAATCCCTGAAATTTAGACCAGCATTCAATAGACATTCTACTTGCTTAATTCATGAGTGTACAAAAAAACCATATTTATTAACAACTGTGAAAATATTTACTGTGTGTGAAAGACTCACTTCGGGAAGAATCGTGACAATATTAAAATAAAGTTATGTAATAGGCGAATGGAACTGAAAAAACTCAATTTGGTGACATAGTTTAGTATATCGACTCCTATTGTGTACATTCAGGGCTTGCTAAGTCCATTGTATGAATAATTACATGCAATTCACCTTCGTCAAATCTTAGAAGCAAAACGAGAGAAAGAACGATGAAAGCTGGCGATTAAGCAGAAACTAGACTAGCTTATATAAAAACGTGAGAGCAAATCAATTTTAATTACGGTTGAATGAAAAAAGTAGCGGTTCCAATTAACTTGACTGACATTTTTTCCCGATAATGCGCATTTTACGAACGAACCCAGAGAGATGTGTATTTCTATCAAAGAGTCTAGTCCATAGTTCTCTTAATTCACTAAAGTGAGAGGCTGGGGACTATCGGCTTCACACCCTCCCAATGAGAAAAGCAATACGAGGAGCTCCCTAAGAAAGGGCGTCAAAAAGACGTCGAGACGTAAGTGAACGCGCAGTACTACTTCAAAATATGCGATGGAAATTGAAGTCAGTGACATCTTGAAGCGAATAAAATCAAGAACACCCATGGGATGTTCCACAATGTATACCAATATTTGAAATGCAAATGGAGAATGTTTTTAAAATGTGTAATATTCTCATTTGGACTATTAAATCTAACCTGTAACACCAATGTCTGTCTCCAAAAGTTGGATCACGAATGGAGAGATTTATGGGTTTGCAAAATTTATACTTTTCCGCAAATACTTTATACCGTTAGTTTCTTGAAGAATGTCCAAGAAATTAAACAGAGTAAAACTCACACAAAATTCTAAAGATACAAGACTAAAGGAACAATGTATGCATGGAAGATAAGTACTCTGCTTGCGCTTGCTTATTTAAAAAAAAAGCTGATTTGGATTTTCTTCTCAATTTTTAATTTGGCGTATACGAAGAATAAAACTAACGTTTCTTATTCATTCTGTTAATATTTTGTAAATTCAGTCTAAGCTTGTACCCAACGTGACTATCGTAACTCCTGAAGGACACTAAAGTATACCTTGTCCTCTTTAGCATTTGAATAAAAACTAGGTCATGTTGAAGTCCAGACGTAAAACAAAATGTTACAAATGGCTTAATTAAAAGTGAACATCGGGTTGCTTAACACAAGTGTGAACGTAAGAATACTGGGAGTACTTGGGTATTGAGTACCTCAACATCACTCTACGTTGAAGAGGTATCTACAGCATCGGTAAGTTAGGTAATCAGACACCTTTAATATTCTTTTGTGCCAAAGACTGAGACAAGCTTGCCGAGTCTTAAAGAATTTAAATTTGGTTCAAAAGAATGTCCCCGAATCCAGGTAATGTAAATGTCGTAATATAAACTTCATTGCCGGCTAGTTCTGAGATTACTTTTTCAGATAGTAATAAATCATCATGCTAAGCATATGTCAACAACACTCTATTCTATAATAAGACATGCAAACCAAGATGCGAACACGTCTGTTATTTTTCATTGAACTCTTTGTTGATTGTTTAAATCCCGTTCATGTGTTTTTTAACAATTTTATGGAAATCAGTAGAAGTAGCTCAACGATATAGGATCTGTTCACTCCTGTCTCTCACTCACTCCAACGAAGAACTAAGAACACATCTTTTCTTGTTTCGCGGTATTCTCCTCGGTTTTCCACCTCTTCGCTATGTAAGTTGCCGTAATGGTATTGTAATATCACACTAAAGGGTTAAAAGCTATTGTCTCGTAGGACTATGAAAAAATGTGGAATTTTACCTTTCTATGTTATAAAGAGTGACGACATTCCGTAATGTTGACTGTCCGAAGCAATATTACATTTTAAATTCTGTACGGCACATTCGAGTTATTAAGTATGTATATGAACCCAACGGTGCCATGCCTAAAAAAAAACGATAGACCAACAAACAAGAACTTGTACAAAACCTTTTCTTGTCTGTGCCACAACAATCGTTGTAGAGCGGCATGGGGAGGTAACTAACTGTTATGTAATTAATATCATCGTCTTGTTTTATCCCCTGACCTAGAACTTTTACCAAATTTATTACGATACAGTCCGCCATTAAATGTTCAGATTTTGTCAAAACTTGACCTTAAGGGAAAAACTTTTATGACCTTCTGCAGATAGTTTTTCCATCTTATAGTCTAGATATTTGACAAGTCATCATTGAAAAGATCCTCTCTATTTTGGAACACCTTAACTAGGTGCTTTCCTCATCTTATCTGAAAATCTTTATTTGAACATATTTGCTATTATTTCGTTGTATTTTGATCATAGCCTAACAGCTTAGCTATTTATATCACGTTTATCAGCATTGATTGGACCGGAGTCATACACGCTAATACGTTCGGTGCATCTCCCCAGATGAATACTGTAACAATTACTCACCGGATGGATTTACACAATCGGTCGCAATAGAAAAACGTCGAATTCAATTACAATTAAATTTAAATTTCCGATTTGAGTATTGGTTTTTATAAATAGAAATTACCTTACCTTTGAGCTGAAATTACACTGTAAACACTTTGAACTAAAGAAAAAATCGATTGATTATATCTCTTCAGTCTCGCCCTTCAATAGACTATAATGACTAAACACAGGTGTTTAAAACACATTCAGCATTGTGTTATTTCTTACGCTAAGGTCAACGGGTAACTACCTGTCGACATAGCTGGTGCTTTAAAAGGCCGGGTTCATCAGTGATGATGACTCCCTGAAATAGTGTCCAACCCAATTTATTCAATTCCCAGTCTAAAAATCACCACAGCCGATAACATCTCTCACAGTGATGTGAAATTTAGCAAACTTTCTTATGAGTAGACGCTCTATGATTTATTGATTGAACAGAAATAATTGGGATGGGAAAATATGAAGCTTGGTGTGCTAAATATTGATTATTTTTTTTTTTTTTTTTTTTTAATTTTTTAGGTTTTTTCTTTTTTTAAAAACTTATAACATTAACATTATGCTGGGCGTGAAATCACATCATATTATGCCATTTGACTTTGTGTAGTCTGGCGAGGTTTATGCGTGTAATCAAGATAACCAAAATGTATTGTAAACTTTATTATATAAGTTTCATCCAATGCACGTTAATACTTAGATTAAATTTCAGCTTTTACTACAATACTTAGATTAAAAGTCAGCTTTTACTTTACAGATGATTACATAGGAATTAAACTTACAGAAAAAAAATACATTTACATACACGATTCTCCTTCGCAATCAATTTTTGATTTTTTTTTTTTTCAAAGAAAAGTTGAAAAAGTCATGAATTTCTGTGAAGAGCAGAGTCTATTCACAGTCATACGTTTACAACAACTCAACGTAACTGAAGTTTTAGCAAGGTATCAGTATCTATGTTATGGTAGAAACCATATATCAGTTGAGACGAGCAAATATGTTGGCGTCTTTCTTAGGCAAACCTTTCAATTTGAAATGTGAAAATCGCGTCGAAACAAGTTGATTGGAATCCTTCAAACCTGGAAAAAAAAGCTTTTTCTATAATCCATTCGTTAATATTAATTAAAACTAATAGAACTATTAAGTAATGTTATGCTGTAAATTAATAGTCAGGTGTCATATACCTACATGTCCGTGAACTGAATGTCCTACCTACCCAATCGTCTATTGTGTTCGCCATTGAGTGCTGATGCATCATTTGTTTCAGCACTGTACCCAAATGACTTCGTCTACAAGGTCAAACGGTTTATTCGTACATGTTGCTATGGTAGCTAGGACACTCGCCCTCCTCTCATTGGGGATCACTCAGTTTCTTTACACACCGGTATCCTTGTAATATCAACATATTCCCTTGAAGAATCATTAAGTATTGTATAACATTAATAATGCACTGATTAAATTCAATCAGTTCAAACTGGATGATTTGGCCCAAAAAGCTATTGATGTTTGACAACAAGGTCGCCTTATTAGTTGGGTATGTAGAGTCAACTGTGTGCAATTTGCCATATTAAGTCTGAGAGAGATCTATTATTTTTTGATCATGTGCAAATGGTTTTGTCGCCTTTGATGGAATTAACTTAATCTTCTTTCAAGTCCACAGTGGCGTGTGCCCGTTACCTTGAATGTCAAAGTAGTCTGGTGGTCGCCCAAAGAACCTTGTCAATGTGCCTTGCGCAAGAGTCCCACAAATATTTTGATGGTTTCTAGGCAAGAGTTACCTACTGAATCTAAATCTGGATGATTCTCACTTTGGCATCCTTGAGCATTTTTAATAGGGTAGGGTAAATTAACAGGGGTAAAATTGTAAATGCTTCATAATGTGTTAAAGGTGTCTAGTCATGTTCACTGGTCCTATGGATTAAAAAAGGTATAAGCTTTGACCAATCTAAGGACTTTACTTTTAAAACATATCCCGTCTAAAATGGTCAAGGTCATCCCTGGGTACACAATTTAGAATGCACGATCTTCTTGCAATCAAAATGGGGCTCAATTCTTCATTCTGCTTTGATATTAATGTCAAATATAGGTTTACACACTTTGTTGGACTTTTGTGGTATTAATAGGGGGAAATAAATGGAGAAGGAAGGTCCAAGGGTTCATCATTTTAGTCTCTTGTTAGATACCTTAGCAATGTTGACATGAGGTAAATGTTTATTTTCTGTTTTAACATTCCCATACGAACAATTTGAAAACCAATTTGAAAACAAAATCGGATCGTTGTAAATATTTAATCCCATCATGACCTTGACACAATTTTGGTCTGTATTTAAACACAAAATGTTGCCAGGTATAGCAACTATACCTTTTTTTAAACCTTAGGACAAGATAAAAACACTTTCTATCCATATTCAAATTATTTTTTCAAATCCAACTGAAACATTTACAAATTTTACGCCTGTTAAATTACCCCCCTTCCCTATCTCCCTCATACAATGCTCATGATTGCCAAAGTGGGCAATCCTCCGCAGATTGGGAATCACAGGTCAATGTTGCCATAGACTCATCAAACAATTTGTGTGGACGCTTGCGCACCAAGTCAATGGTCGAGCACCGGACTAAAGGTGGATACCCGATTTAATTTTCTTCTTGATTGATGACCACTGGATCAAAAACTTTTCAAGAGCCATATTTCCAGTCCGTTTCGAATGCGAGCAAAAACGTGATTGAATGTTCTGTAAAACGATTATTGGTCGACCAATATGAAATACTTTTTGCTCTAAAATAACAAGCAAAATATCATTTAGCCCTAAGGGCTGGCCGCCAGTTGGGGTGGCCAAGGGGCGGCAGACTTCAATAGGTTTTCAAAATAAAAAAAGGGTTTTAAGCAATAAATTGCGTTAATTAGTTTTTTTTATCCTATAATGAGTTAATCCCATGGATTTTACCCTGGCGCCGCCCCTGTTTTTTTTTAATTTTTTAGGTTTTTTCTTTTTTTAAACTTTAAATGCTTGATTGACATTTATCATTTTTACATAGGACGTTTTAAGTTCATAAAAATTAATATAAAACAAACGAAACTGAAAATTGGCACATATACACACCAAATTTTTAAACCATTTTAAAAAAACCTAAAAAAATATTATCTTACAAACAATTTAAAAAAAAATATAAATTAGAACTTGTAATTCTCATTTCACGTAATGAGAAATGTAGTAAAACCTTTCTCCAGACACCAAAAGTATGAAACAATTCTGGGGTAAAATCTTGGACTATGGAACTTTATTTGCTTGTTTTATGGTTCTAAAAAGTAAAATGTAAAATACAATATATTTACCGGAATCAAATACAACGATTTTAACATAAAGTAACAAATAAAGGAGGGTACTGGACTATGGCTGGACACACTAGGCTTAAAACGCATCTTTGTACGATTATTTTTGTATAGGAAGTGTTACTGTTTACTTCGGGGATATTTCAATTTAAACAGAATTATGTTAATATTTTACGTGTTTGATAATTTATGTTGATAAGTACATTATGTCGCATAATCACTTTCAACCGATTCTAATCTGTACTTCTGTAATATACCACAAATAAAAGTGATTGTACTCTTTTTGCTGAATGGAATTTAACTTTATCAAGTACTAATTTTGTATTTCGAAAGTAAAATATACAGAACTCAAGCAGCCGCTATCCATCACTTTTCCAAACACCTTGAGACGGGAAACTAATTTACAAAAAACTTTCAATGAGAACTTAATGAGCCATTAAGCCAGCGGGGTTTCTTCGCTTCTCAGAGATTTTGGCCCGAATTAATGCTCCAGGACCACTGGCTCCAGGACCAGCTGCTCCAGTACCATAGGTCCTCGGAGCAAGAAATAATCTGGAAAATATTCTAAGTCCAATATGCTCCAGGGCATATTTACTACGCCAATGGTCCATGAGCAATGGCAAAATTCTCCTGGAGCAGTGGAGATATTCTAAGTCAAATAAACTGCTCCAGGAGCATATTTGCCATATGCTCCTGGACCATTTGTGTATTCATAATGCTCCTGGAGCATATTTGACTAGATATTTTTCAGATTATTTATGCTATGGTCCTGGAGCACTGTCCTGGACAACTGGTCCTGGAGCATTAATTCGGGCCAAAATCTCTGAGAAGCGTTGTCTTTCTACCGTAGAGTACATGCATTGTGTTGTGCTCAACTAAATGCATTTGTTGTTCGCTTTTTTTCAAAGATCTTTTGACATTTTTCGACTGCAATTCGCGGTTCAGCAAACATCATACGCTCCTCTATGAAAGCTGCAAGAACTTTGAGACATGAAGGCTAATATTTGGTTAGTTTTCTCAAAAAGATCTCTCCTAACGTGTCTGCGTATAACCTTTAAATAGGAATCACAAAGTACCAAACCAGTTAAAAGAGCGAATCTGATTGTCGTTTTGTTTAAACCCAACAGACATATTGCT
Source organism: Ophioderma brevispina (assembly GCA_023653785.1). Taxonomy (NCBI): domain Eukaryota; kingdom Metazoa; phylum Echinodermata; class Ophiuroidea; order Amphilepidida; family Ophiodermatidae; genus Ophioderma; species Ophioderma brevispina. Next base: position 13,235 of record JAMKCH010021362.1, on the reverse strand, counting down.
TATTTGCACGTAGTGGATTCTTTGTTTGATTATTTTATCCTCTCGGGAACAAAGTACAGGAGATGTGACAGAAGAACACATTTAAGCAACGAAATGTTTGACTACGACTCCCAAATGTTTGCCTACTTTTTGAATCCAAAAAGTCCTTTTTTCTAAAACGACGAGAAACGCCTATATTCCTTCGCATGTCCACTTCGTATTCTATGAAAGCTTGACACAATATGAATTGCATATTCGTACGAAAGACCTAGGTAGCAATGAGATTCTAAACGCATATTGAATAAAATACCTCACCTGTCTACAGTAGTATTAAATACCTTAACACATCTTCGACCACCCTGTTTTCCGCTAAAACAGTTAAAAAGAAAATTGTAATCTGTAATAGCGAACAGTGTCCGGGCAAGTTGTTTCTTTAAAGAACTTTCTCTCCAATTACACACAAAATATATTCTAATAAAACATCCAATCGAACCTTTACAGGATGTTTTTATATAATTATTTTGTAAGGTTCTCAGAAATATTTTCAAAGACGGTTAAAACTTTAACTAAAATGTTTGAGACAGGTATATTTTTATAGCAGTACAAAAACAGTTACTGACGAATGTTTTTAAAATGTTTTATATTATATTTGGTAGGATTACGGGCTAATATTGTAAGGCTATATCAATAAGGTGTTTGGTAGTTTGTACAACCCCACCGGGTGTATGCTTAAAGTAACGTAAATCCGTTGGTAACAACCCCTAAGGTGAAATGAAACAAAATATTAGGTGCTTTATTTGAAATATTTTAGAGAGTTTATAATTTTACGTGCAAATTACAATTCTTTACATAAATCTGTGTAGAGTTTGAAGTTTGTGTGATGTGCATGTGATTGAATAACCCAATTTCTATTTAATTACATTAAATTCATATTTGCAGCTTCTAGAATTGCAACAAACATGCAGAGAAAAAAAGAGTTTATTATGTACGTGGGTAAAAAGTGAAGAATTTTCACAATAGCTTTTAAAAGCATAAAAAAAAAAAAAAAAAACAACAAAGTATAAATGGATGATTGAAAGGAGGGGAACGACTAGAGGATAGAAGAATGGTGGATGGGATGGATGCAACGGAAAATGGATGGCATGGGGGGGTGGATTAAGGATGGATGGTTGATGGATGGATGGATGGAGGGACGTTCTGTTCTCCAATTGAGGTCTAGAACAGTTCTGTGCGTGGAAAGGTCATAGCCAATCCTCCTGTTTGAGAAGTGTCCCAGCCTAAAGGGCAGGAGCAATGTTAGTTTCATTGCTGTCCAAAAAGCTGTTTTTACCACTCCTGAAATCATCTCAGATAGAAATTCAAGGTCTGACTGTGTTTATCTTTGCTCTGGGTAGTGGTATTATCTTCGATGTAGGTTTGGTGTATTGTCTTTTATGAACATTCGTTTTTTAATTAAGAGACATGAGGAGATTGCCAGAAAGAAGCGCCCCCAATTTTTCTCGAACCCCGGTTTTTTAAATGATTTGGAATGCTACCAATGTATTAGATCACACCTGAAGTGGAAATAAGCCGGAAGACGCCGTCTTTATGTAATAAGATGATATTTGGGTACAACTTTCGTCGGCAAGACAGAGAAAGCCAAAGCATGGTTTTTTATAACTCTCTTAATTTCCATATATGTATTTTTAAGTCTAAGGTGACGGTTGTGAATTAGTGACAAAACCTTTTGGGATAAAAACAATTCCTTTAGATTCAAATAAAATCTTTAAAGATTTAGAAACAGTTTTTTTTTAACTCATTTAAGGTTTATTTTCAAATAAAAGGGAATATTTAAGTAAGCGTTTTCACGGATTTTTAAGTTTTTTAAGTCCAAAAAAGGTTTTTGTCACTAAATCCAGTCTGGTTTTTTAGATTTAAAAATAAGTCTAAGGAAAGCGAGTATGGGAATACAATACGATAGCAGGCAAGTTCAAAACAAGGTTTGCGGTTTTCTTTTTGCACCCTGTTGTCCATAAACCTTCAAAACCTTCTCGGTAGTGGCTACAACCGATCCAGTGAAATTTAAGAAAAAATCGTCTCCAAAAAATCTCCTCCTGTCACTTTACAACTCATCCTGTATAACTGCATTTTGTATAGAGGATGGACGGCATGGATTTATGGCCGTATGACTCACCATCAATAGGACACTGGAAGTCATGTGATTACCAGCAAAACATTAAAAAAGCGTTCCTGGACAGAGAACGGAAATATTTCGAGGAGAGTCCGTTAATTCCATTAAAGGGGTGTGTTCCGATCGTCTTTGGGACCCCCCCCCCGATTTTAACCGGAAAGTAGATCGATTTTGATATATTCAAATGAAAGGCGTATTTTTCTCATTGTCGTCTGAAATTTGAGCTCGAATCCATTTCACTCCCCAGATATAACCAAAAAACCGCCGTTTTATAGTGGACGTTACCACTTTATTAGCACAGTAATGAATAGGGCTTTTTGCAGCATGCATTATGCGTCTAACCATCAAAACCGCACGTTTTGTTTCCCACGGTAACTTGATGGGGTGTATGTGCAATGCAGGCTCTCATATCAAGTAGAGAACCAATAACACATATCGAACACCACCTTTAAAACGTTACTTGCTTCCATAAATAAAGTTATAAAACCACTTGCATAAAGGGATTCTAGCTTTTTTTTTTAAAGTGGGCGACCCGCTCGACAACCTCGTCCCCCACTTTTCTCCATTCTCCATCAAAATTTAGATAATTGTTTTTTTTTTTCGTATTTCGAGGTTCATATTTTTCTCATTATCGCAGTGAAATTTAAGGCACAGGAAATATTATCTTTTGATATTATGACTCAAGAACGTCTCCAAATGAGGTCGACCACATTATTCATACACATGGTCCTATGGCCAATTACGTACACATTTTTCTTGTACTACCCAAACGGCTGGACCATTTTAAACTCCTTATCATATTTTGAGGTGTTCGATACGCGATAATATCGGTCCCTACGCATGATAATTATAAAATTGGATGATTTGCACCCAATATTTAATTGGTCTCGCTATGATTTTTAAATATTGGGCTCGACTGCGTCCCGCCCAAATTTTGGTTGCAACTCATACTTCGACCAATAAATTTGGGCTGATCAATCCAATTTATTACCAAATTTGTAATTGCGTAATTTGCATGTGGAGAAAAAATCATATGAAATTTCGGACCATGATCTGATAACCTCCCTTAGAGTTACCATTTTCCCCCTGGCGCAGCATCGTTTTTCTACAGTACCTCTTAGCAATGTTGGTCTGTTCACCGACTTTGTGCGTCCCCTGTTTGCCGCTAGAATTACGTCAAGTGTGTTCATTTTGAGTTATGTACGCAGGCAGATTTTTTGAGAAGGGATCTGTGTTTTTTTAATTGGAATTGGTGGGATAGGAAAAAAATCGTGATATCTACGAGAGAGTACTGCTATTACGGTTCTTTAACTTTTATAAGAAAAAGAAAGTTTAATTGTACAAGTGCTTTGTCGTTTTATATTCTCTGCATATCAGCATTCATTGTCTGAATGTATTTTTATTGAAAATATAGGGGAGGAATATTAAAATATTTTTGTTCTTTTCCCCCTATATTGTCATAATTCATATACAAGATGTATTCCCATATTGGCTAGCTATTAAGACTCTATCCAGCTATACTATCAAAACACCTCTTTAGCTTATCGTTGCAGTTGTAGACGTTAAAAGATGCATAATTCATTCCCTGTTCCTTTCATTCGTCCCTTCTCTTTTGCAACATGTGAAAATGATAGTTCTTTTAGTATTATGAGAACAGCTTTATTTTATGTCGCCTTCCTGTCTACGTATTCCACACTGCTATATGAGGAACTGTATTAAATTGTGTAATTTTTCATATAAAGCGTGAATGAAATATTTCATTATAGATTTAATGTCCCACATTTGGCTGGTGATTTGTAAGGGAAACAAATTTATTAACAGACGTTAACCCAATTCGATTCGATAACCAATAGTGTAAAACGCGTCTGCATAGTAATCCTAACCTACCTTTCAACATTTCTCAATGTATAATTTTCTCACCTTTCCCTTATTCAGAGTTTTGACGTGAATTGTAAAATTGCGAATTTGGGGTCAGAAGTCTATCATTTTGACAGGGAAATGTCACACCGTTCGATAGATATCTACATATTTAAAACCAGGTTGATGTGGCCGTTTGCTTTAGGTAAATGAGAAAAATACAGGTGCTCGACGAGTGGGATTTTGAAGTCAGAAACTGCCATATATAAAACAATGTGGAAACAAAAAAACACTGTCAGTTTTAGAGTACAACACATTTTTGCTACTATCATTTCCTGCCAACGAAACGTTTTATGTAAATGTTTATCTGAGATTGTAGTTCGTTGTGCGATGAGAAGAAGGAGACTCAAATTTTCGCATTAATGACAGTGTTAACATTCCCTATTCATCAGAGTACAGACTTCATATAACACTCTCATTTAAGGTAATAATGGGGAAATCACAATATACGTTACACTTTGTGGGTAACATGTTTAACCAGTAGATGTTTAGCAATCTGCGAGAGTGTGAAGAGGGTGAATATACAGAGTTTGAAAGCTCTTGTCATAAGTTGGTCAATATAGATCTTGGACATCACAAAATGTCATATTTTAAAAGAAAATCCTCAAAACCATGAATTTGCCCATTTCAGATCACAAGTACCTTTGTATGTTAAGTTATGTATCCTTCCTTGCGTCCCCCTCTCGCCAATTTCGATCTGCCACTGAGTTCCTCAATATACATATAGCATACTATATCTTGCAACCTCCTTTCTAAAAATGTGTTTTTTAATTTTCTAGAGCAATATTGACCAAGTTTATTCAGCAAATCACGCTTTCAGAAAATGCGCTTTTAAATTCTCACATGCCTGGAACTTGCATCGCGTTCGTCTTTTATTAATAAGTCAATTGGTCCTCACCTGAAATAACATTAATCAATATTCATGTCAACCTCGTACACTTTTCTTTCCACCTAGATTGGCTTCAAAGATCTCGTTAAAAAGGGAAAGGAAAAAGGATGACCTGTATGGGGGCTACGGGAATCCGTGGCAATGTGCTTGCCCCTGAAGGCGAAGAAAGATTGTAATACAGTCCCAGAGGATAGAAAATTTGTTTGGAATTCGGAGAAGATGGCAAGTCGGTCAAGTTTTTATTTATGTATTGTTTCTTTTTCACTAAAGAAGGAATGATGCATTTCTTCATGTTGTAATTTTGAAGAGACACAGGCATAATGAAATGGACCCTTACTGAATCAGTCACAAATTTGAAAAACAATTGTGGTGTTTACATTTGTAAAAGGAGAATAACTAATATTAATTTCTTGTAAGATTCACTTTCTGCCAACAGACAGCCAAGGAGGCTCACATTACTGTCAATCTTTTATGAAACTTGAAAAGCATGCAGTCATCACTTCACAGACCATTGATCATTGTGCATGTGCAATCCCGGCTTAATTCACCTTTCACTGTCAAATCAATATCTTACTACAAGCCGGGGTGCAAAGTCAGAATGTTTTTTCAATGTTGTGAAAAAACATGTTAGAAAAACACTGTAAATTTGGCAGGGATGTCAACACATTGGAATTGCCTGTAACTCTGAGTGTTTTTACTGTTTTAATAAAATGAAACATCCAAATCGTTTTTAAAATTTGTGGAAGTGATTTCAGGTACGGGTCATTTACATTGTCTGTATTATATTTTTCTATGCCATTGTATCCTTTAAGTATTACGTATATAGCCACTGTATAGCTGCTACACTGCCAAATGTTGCAGAATGTGTGCAATTGTAAACAGATTTTGAAACACTTTTTTAAAGAACATGTTTTTTATGTGTTCCACAATAATGGTAGAAAAACCAAAAAAAACACGTTCTGCAGGTGTTTGTTTAAAATCTTTACAATGGAACGTGTTCTGCAGTGTTTTTGAACTTTCGGCAAGTTGTTTTGAACACCCTCCAGAACACCATGGGAACACGTACGGAACGAGTCAAGTGTGCGGCCAAAATTTGGCAGTGTAAGTTAGTTTCATGATAATGAGATAAATAAAGATCGATAAAACACACACAATGCATTAACAAATTTTTAGGGCAATCTTTTAATTGACACAATAAAATTACCAAACAACAGGAACGTTACTCTTTGATTTCCCCTGTTGTTTAAGTCTGAAAACAGATGCGGCTTTTTGGTTTTACATGATACCATACGTAGTTATGCTCTATGGTCCCTGCATGTTAACATTGTTCATTTAAAAAAAACCTCGTTTTGACTGGGCACACTCTGCGGACTCACAAAAGGGGGGAAAAAGTAACACGGGATGGTACAGTTGTTTGCACGTTTCGAAGTCCCGGCTGACAGTTTAAAACGACGTTTTTTAACCGAGAATTTTTATTTTTAACAGTGTGGACATAATAAGTGCAAAAATATAGCCAAACATACGCATTACTATAACATTAACAGCTTAGCCTGAAACTCATGGAATAAGCCCAAAAAATGTGTGTTGCACTTTTCCTTTCGAACTCATTTAGAAAAACGGCCCAATACGTTATATTTTAGTACTTTTTGCAAGTGCAAAAATCCTTCTCAAAAATGCACGATACCCTGGGTGCCAAACAAAAATGTAAGCAAATTTATCACTTTCATTTGATCATTTTGTTATTGACTTTGTGGTACCGTTTTGAATACATTTGGACATTACAGATGCTAAGTAGTGATAAACGCTTTACTGTATCCTCACCCATGTTCAAATGCACAGTTTTAAAGAAGAACATACACGTACTCATAAGTGTGTTTTTATAGCATTGGATAAACATACATCAATTCCAAAGGACTGTAATTTACTACAATGTATTATAGCATTTCCTTTATTTAACATCGCAAAGCTGTACTACAGAGGCAAATCAATTACGGAAAAAAAATCATCAAAAATGCCAAGTTTGTCTTTAATATGGACCCCTATTCATTCCAATCGTCCTGCTTTTTTCCAAACTCTGAGTATTCCTGATTGCTAAAGTCATGTAACAAGACTCGCAAGTAAGGCCGCAGGTATTTTGAATTATTTCGCTTCTTCAATCTTACATTTCTCATGTGAAATAAGGACAAACAATCGTTTTACTCCGCCAAACGATATTGACTGAGCGCAACAACCCAAATTGCTTTATTGTCCCAGTCGCACAGCTACACGCATGTGCAAGGTATTCTGTATATCGGCTTAGGGCGTGGAGCCACACTTTTGGGACTGAGTGTCTCAAGGTTTTCCTCGCGATGTAAGAAGTGCAGGAAAATAATAAGTAAAACCATGTTATCCCGTATGCTACAAGGTTTTAAGATGTGAAGCTTACGGGTTAACACCTGGTAACTGAAACTTGTTTATAAACTGAAATTGTAAATTGCTGCCAGGTGCCATCGTCAAACAATTGTGTTCTGTATCTAAGTCGGGTAACCGGCAAAGCTCGTTCTACAGATTTTGACGACGTGGAATTTGAATGTGATGTCCCTCTAGTTGTTTTAGGGAGTGGAAGATGAAATTGACCAGCCTGTCTATAGTATATATGTAATTGTGAACTTGCTGATGGTCATGAAGTAGTTGTTAAAGTAATAGTCCTTATACGCTTCCGTATTTGAGGGTAGTAGGCCGTGATACGTTTGCGATTTACCATCTTTCCGTGCTACAGCACTGGGGATAAATCACTTCCTTCACTTAAATTTAAAAAATATTATGTAAATCAGGAAAAGCTGTATCCCCAAATGAAAAGAGTGCACATTATTTAGAAAAATGAATAAAACATCAACTCAATTTACTTCCAGAATGTCAGTAACCAATATGTACACGTAAACTGAAGCGAACAATAAAACTAATGATATTCAACAACCAACCTAAAACATTTCGGATCTTTTTCTCATCAGGGTGTGCATGACCATTGTTACTGCCCACACTGTTGAAAAGATTTCAAGCTATCTCAGGTGTTATTACTTAGCTCCCCGTATTGAGCTCTAGTATCTGTTCATAACATAAAGGGCAACATACTCACCTCGCTCATGATTTTTTAAAACTATAGGTCGCTGAATACCATTGGCTTTCTTGGTAAATTGAATAGAAATAGGGTATTAAAGACAATAACTTGTGGATTTAGGTTATGCACAAATTAGGTCAGCCCTTGCCATGGGCTTTTATTTCATGAATTTTGTCCCTTTACATTTTCTTTTCGAAAATGAAACACACAGTAGAATCTCAAGATTTCTTTTATCGCGAACGAGGAAAGAACTCACGCCAATGCAGCAAGGACATAACGTTCGAAATCTTTTCAACTGCGTGCACAATAACAATGGACCAGATGTAAAAGAATGTGAAGTGTGTTTTGGGCCGATTATTGAGTATCATTAGCCCCATTGTTCGCTTGAGCATGTTGAGGCTATGTATATCCATTGGTCACTGATATTCTAGAAATAAATTGAGTTGACATTTTATTCATTTTTCTAAATAATGTGCACCCCTTTCATGTAGGGACATAGCTTTTCCTTGTTAAAATAATATTGTTTTAATTTTAGTGAAGGAAATAAGTAATCCCCAGGTCTGGAGCACGAATATTTAAGTAAAAGGCCAACATTGTATCATGTACCATAGCCTATAGTTAATCGTGATGATAGTCATACATAGAGTGCAGTTTGGAGTTCAATAATGTCGATTATTTTGAGTGCGGTTATTGGTTAAAAGAAAGAAATAAAGGTAGGTTGTGAGTCCTGTAAGGTGAGTTAGTGATAGTACGGATAGCCCATTTCTGAGTGATGGTTGGGTGACGACTGAAAGTTTGAAATCCAAATGATGTTGCAAACATTGCAGAAGGACGATTGTGTTGTACAATTTTTAGTGTGCAAGCTGGAAGGTACTGCTTTGGTCTATAAATCGTCCGATCGCATGCGAGGCCTTGGTAATGACAGAGTTCATTTGCTGGTCCAAGTAGGTTTGTCTTCAGTGGTGATGCAAATGAACTTGGTTTGTGAACTTCATAGATTGGCTGATTGTCAATGACTACAAATATATTGGTATGATTTTTTTGGAGTTAAGAATGACATGCAGTTAGTTTCTAAGATATTCAATGAACATTTGTTTGTGCACATACCTATTCAGTTGATTTTGGTGGAGTTTATGGTGAATGTTTTTAAAAGGTGAGTGTCGGTTTGAGTCTGGCGAGTAAGACGTGTAATAGGTCGACAAACATATTGGGCATCTACCCGGCAGCGCAGATCCAGATTCGGATCCGTTTCCCCGTGACCAGTTGCGACTACACGGGGCACCAGCAACTTGATCCAAATCGGCAACGCGTACATGGTGTTTACACGCTTGTTTGGGGTCGCTTCACTTTTAATCATCGCGTACTTTTAGGTTAAGCGTACAGTTTTCCCTCGATCGGCCAAGGTCGTCGATACATTTGTACACTTTACGCTGCGCACGGATAACGTCGCCGTACTTTTCGCACTCACTGGCGCCGGTAGAATTTTTAAACGGTCTCCACGCGGATCTAGATCTCATATCTGGATCTAAATTGGATCTCACTGATGCTCATCGGATCTGGATCTGCGCTCACGTGTAATTGCCCCAATTACTTTTGAATAGGTTAGATGTGTTGGCGATATAGTTCTTGTAAATGAATGAAAAATAGCGGACCCAGTGTGGAGCCATGTGCAACTCCCGCTGTAATTTTTATAGTTGGTGATTGTGTAGAATGAACATAGATTGATTGCGGTCTGCGAGAGCATTTTAACCATTGCAAGGGAGCACTACGCACTCCATAGTGATGATGTTTGTAGAGAAAAATATTACGATCTTTGGTATCGAATACCTTGGTTTTAAGTGCTTAATTCAAGGAGTGTCATGTAGTGGAAACGTTTGTGCCTTGAAAAACATATCGGCCTCTGTAAGGATGATATCGCTTGTTTAGGAAAGTCAAAATAAAAGCTGTGAGAAGTATTGGGGGAACAATACCTGTAGTTAGTTACTGGTTAAAAGGAGTTGAACGTCTTCCACCAGGGTCAATGTTATCTGTATCTGCACTTTAACCAGGTTTTAGTAAGTGACGAAATTTGTGCGTTTCATCGATGGTAATCAATGGGATGGAAGAAAATCCCGCTGTTTGCGGGTGATCTGGTAATTTTCTTTTTCAGTGGACAGAAGTCATTGTTGGCCGTTGAAGAGTTTCGTATATGTTGTGATGAAGTTGTTAGAATATTATTATATATTAAAAGCACTTGCTATAGCGCAATATCCAAATTGATCCAAGCGCTTTACACAGAATTGAGATCATAAACTTAGAACAGCAAAAAGCGGCAATATATACAAAACCAAAAAATCAATAAAAATGAGTTTTGAGATTTTTCAGAAAGTACTAATACTGCTCAAAACTGTTATGCTTGGCGGGGTGTTATTCCAAAGATTTGGACCACGAACATTGAAAGACCTATCAGCCATCAACCCGTTAGTTATTGGGACAACCAGGCGAGTTGTATCTAACGCTACGTGGGATGTAAAGCGGAAAGCATTTGGCGATATATCGTTCAGCGACTTACAAATATGCAACAGAATCTTGAAAATGATACGCTTTTCAACGGGTAACCAATGGAGAGAGTCCAAAAAATCAGAACGCGACGAGGAACCTGGAACACAATGCGAGCAGCCCTGTTCTGTACGCGCTAGATGTAATATCATTCATCTTGCAGTCGGGCAGAAGGGCATTACCATAGTGGATAAAATGAGTAGAGTAGTTATGTGTTGACATTGTCATTGAAGAATTATTTGGGTTCGTTTGTCATAGTGTGCTCTCCCATCAATCCGTTGTCGGTAGAAGGGGTGAGTGGTACAAAGACGTAACTCTGTTTTGGTCATTTGGAGAAAAATGATGTTAAATAATCTTTTACTTGTTTTAATTGGGCCTTTGGGAGTTAACTTCATAAATCACTGACCATTAAATTATCAAAGATTTTTGAGAGTTATTTGGTGTCTAATTTTTTATAGTAAACAATATCTTTTTTTTTCAAAACTGGAGTACGTCTTTGTGTCATGACCCCTCTATATATTTATTTAAAATCGTACTATTATACTGCTCATATCTACTTAACTCTGCAAAAACTATTGGCGAAGGAATCCTTTGTGACAATTTTGTTATATTCCCCAGCTAAGTTCCCCCATGAATAATCTAACTTAGGCCACAGTTTCCAATAGAGAAGCACTCTGATGGCATCATGCTGAAAAAACACCTATGAAAAATCCCCAGGAAAAATCCCAGCTATTTATAGCAGAGATATAGGGGGGCTATCTGGAAGCAGATCAGGGATACTACCTGTGGTTTGTGGAACAGCACCACAGACAATGGAAATTCTTTGGTTCCCAATTCTGGAGCAACAATGCACAAACAAGGACCTTGCGGAATTCAGACGTTGTACCAAATCTCTGGCTGGATCATATTGAGAACACAGTGTTTGGACATCGATAAGAAGAAGAATAGAAGAGATTTCCAGAAGAATCTTGAGCATGTGAACAGATGACACACCTTCCAAATTTAGCGTTTGAGGATTTCTATTTTTCTCTTAAATAATACAAAGTACTTTCCCCCGAATACGAATATTTTAAAAGTTACAAATTTTTAAAACAAAAATGTGGATACTATAAACACTTGAATATTTCAAATGTGTGCTGGTCAGTATTTTGTATTCTTGCAGGCTGGTTGTTCTGAAGGACAGATCTGGCCAAGTTTTTGACTTCCAGTTGCAAGTGCATATTGAAAAAAACGTGTTCCGACTTACCTGACGGTGCCTACGTGATGCGTGAAATTTTACGCTAAAGGTGGAAATCATAACATGCGTTGTTAATGATATGAGGGTAGGCACAATACGTGATCCATTCAGCAGATAAAGGGATAATATCAAATTCAGGTTACCATTTCGACATTGAATATTCTACAGGAGATTCGAAGGTTATAAAGTTAATTATACTATAGATTACCTGCGTTTTCTTCATGAATAAGTGAATATTTACTAATACCTTTATCTCTATTTGTTTATTTTCAGAGCCATAGAGTCACTTCGGAAATACTTTTTCTAGTACCATGTATATAGCTAAAGGGCTGGGCACTGCCATCTACAAACACTGTCTTTCTGAATAACCACCATGTTGTAAGAAATTGAAGGATAAACCTGACTGACTGTCTGCTTACTACGCAACGGGGCGAAACAATTGCATGGCGCTATGTCCAATATTCTATTTACTTCATCTTTTGTGAGATCATTAAACTTGAGGGCACCTCGAGGCTAAAGACAGCTGGAAACACAGATAGCGGATCATGCCTGGAAGCACTGACTGTTTGTTTATTTACGATATTTTTTAATACGAGGGTTATTAAACCATGTTGTGATTGAGTTTCACCAACGTGCTCGTTAAAAAGTTCAAGCATTTATTTGATAACTGCCTTTGGTCCTAACTACGAGAGATTACCAGTAAGTGTGTGAGAGAACAAGGTGGTGTAATAGTAAAACATAGACACCTACAAGCACGGCTAAAGTTGAGTTGGGACAAAAATTAATCCATAAAGGTTAGTTATGAGTGGAGATTTAAGGAGTGGTTTCAAAACTCAAAGACGGCTGACCATGGCGTTTGAACCAAACTTTATTGTTTAGTAACTACAACAGGTTGCAGCCGGAATATCCGGGCAGAACCGTGAGTTAACCGGTGATGAGTTTGAAGCCAAACCACAAACAATATAATTGATGATGTAGAAAAAAAGTATATTTGGTCAAGCAGAAAAAGAAGGAATCGGTATTACAGGAGCCGGTATAGAATGATACCGCTTCAATGGAAACACATCAATCCCATATGAGTTCAGCGCATGCGTATCTATCATTTATGTCAGAATAGGAAAGAGAACGTCCTGTCCAATTCTAAGCCTCGCTTCCACCACTTGTCTAATCAAATGTAACACATTTGCTATCTTTAGAAGAAAAAATCATTTTTGATTATAGCTGCAGAAAGTATTCTTTGAATTTTTATTTCTATTATGATATATGTGTTTTACACCCCGGAATTCGGTTACCGTATAATTATTTGCACAATAGTCTACAAACCCATTATTAAAAACAAATTATCGCCCAACTCAAAATGGTAATCTGATTCAAGTGTAACTTTGGTGATAACGGTATTTGTTGCCGA
>JAMKCH010021361.1:0-22849 GCA_023653785.1 Ophioderma brevispina | reverse complement strand
GAGAGCTATGATGCTGCCTCAAAACTTCTATATGGGCATTGTGTTTCAATTCCCCGAGTCCCCGAAAAAATAAAAATAAACAAGATGATAAATATTAACGATTTACTTTTCCTCCTACCTCTTCTTTTCCTTCCTGTTTTTCTTGTTCTTCAATCGTCTATCTATCTTGTCATACAGATTATTTTTACTTAATAGCAACTCAAAAACAGAGTTTAAAGTTATAGACCTATTCATACACTTACACATTGTACTGTAGTTTGAAATAATATGGAAAAACAACAGACTGGGATCGGTACATACTATCTTGTAAGAACATTTCCTGCCACGTTAATTCGTGTACACGGTAAGGTATCTTGACACGTCATAGCCCCGGGCGACCACAACCCATATGGAGTGTCTAGGTGTCTAGTCATAGCACACCTCGACTACGGTAGGATGCCAAACATTTTAATTTGCCCGGTATCGGGACTTTCCCCGTCTGCGTTCGTATGACTACTCTCCTATTCAACCATCAGAAAGGCACCAAACGTCGGCACGGTTTTTACTACCACAAAGCTGTATGAGCCTTTTTCAGCATGTTTAAGTGGTCGCACCATGTGGAAAATGAAGTTGTGCATGCCAAAATTTTATTGTCCATTGCATGTCGGTTTTTTCATCGGAAGGTAGTAAATTATGAGATGGTCTGATGCTGTATACAATTTCCTGTATTATAAGTATCAATTGGGATTATTTACCCCTTACCCACCCCGGGGGGGGGGGGTACTCCGACCCAAAATTTGTACGGGGTGCGTCCACCCGGGTAAAAAATCGACCCATGTTTATAGTGACCAAAAATTTTTACCAAATCTGACCCATTTATTAGTTGGTCAAAATTTTCGACCCTTTAATCCTAGTTGGCTTGAACTTTTGCACCATTTTCTAATACTCTTTTGCAAAATCGGCCCATTTTCAAAGTACTAACTGGTCCAAAAAATCAGAAAATCAACCATTTTCAATTGTGATTTTAAGCGAAATCGGAAAATTGAACCCATTTCATAGTAAAATGCGACCAAAAATTGAAAAAGTGACCCCTTTTTAAAGTAGCAAGTACCCTCAAAAAGTGACCCATCTTTTTAGTAGCCTGGTGGGAAATGACCCATTGTTATGTATGCGTGAAAATGGAAAAATGTGACCCATATCGGCGGCAGACTATGTACCTACCCTTTTCCACTGAGTACCCCCCGTAACGCCCGTACCCCCCCCCCGGATATTTTACATCTTTTAATGTAACCTCCAGCTATCATTTTATTGTTTCATATTGAACAAATAAAAGAGGTTGTTAAAGTCCACACACCCTGAAATTATGATTATATAGCAATAGCTGGTGACCCCTTAGGAATGAACAGAATAAAGGTTTCCGAGTTTATCTGTCTTTATAAACTTTTGGGGGCCTTACAACTGTCAAGATTTTATGTAATTTTTCCTGTATTTTCAATAATACCAAACCCAAAAAGCGCCCCATTGCCTTATTATAAATGCATGACGGATCAAGTTCGGTAATCACCTATCAATCCACTTGATCAAAGTGCAAAAATGTAAACACTGACTGTTCCTCGAGTCGACGTGAATGTTACTGTTAACAATAGTGTCAAACGCATGGTCGAACCCCGGCATTTCATAACGTATTAACTTATTATTTGTAGAAAGAATGAAGAGATACAGTGTTGTTACTAGTGCTATGAGGATTATATTGTTAAACACTTAGACTTCGACTACAAATACAAGGCCAAAGCGGCCGATCATGGACTGGAGCTTGCTTGGACGGCAACCATGCGCCAAACATGGCGAAAGTATAGGGCCGAACGTGATTTCCAACTGATTATTTCTGCACCCTTATGATTCTTTCGTACCTATTGTGCAAATACATTTTTAATTGTGTATGAATGTTTGTATATGTCTGTTTATCATATGAATTATAGTTTATTTGACCTGTGGCGGGTCATGAACTATTCAGTTGCTGCGCATTTTCGTATTTCACTCTGCCTGGCATTGCGAATCAAATATCCATTCAAGCTCATTCACGATTCACCAACGTTTTTTAATTGATTGTCACATTTTAGACTCTACGCAAACTTCATATATAACTCGCAAACTTGGGAAAGGAAGAAACGAGGTTCCGCAGAAAAAACCTGCTACAACATGATATGTTGGAGGCTGTATCATAGATTGAACGGCAAATTGTACGTATAATTTGGTAAAACGGGGCCGTAGAAGTGCTGGCATGAGCTGATAACACGAACCCAAAGCACCCAACATTGCCAGTGTGGGGATTTAACCCTGAATTAAAAAATGATCAGTGTTTGTGCTAATACTTTCATTCAAGAATATTTCTGCCCATCATTTCATGGCCAAGATTCTTGTTAATAATGATTTGGTCTGTAAAGCTTGGAATTGTAATTTAACAACCCCTAAGGATTGAGAAAAACATTATGCAACGGTGGGGGGGTTGTGTCACGGAAGGACCGGGTAAGACCACGCCACAAATAAGTGAGCTACGCACGGTGTATAATCTGTTGTGCAGATCAAACGGGGTGAATCATGACAGGCAGAGGGTACACACGCGTTCTGCCGTGGGAGCACATTGAGTCGTATTTTGAAGGGGTGAGGTTATAAAAATCCATTTCGCTTTCTAATAAGCTCTCTTAAAAAAAACCTTGCGTATGTATGTACAACAATATCCTCTGAGTGCAACAAAGTCCGAAGAAAATGAGGCATATTTAAATGTTCAAAATGAGACATAAAGGTTTAAACGTACGTAAATCTGCTTATATTTGGTCAATTGAATCCCGGAAAAATTTATTACAGTATGCCGTGACATGTCAGGTTTTTGACAAGTAAGCTCACTCCCGCCTACATCAATCAGCGAGAAGTGATTCAGCCCAAACATGACATCAAAACAAAGCACTGCTCTCAACGAAATTATGGTTCCATGCCAGCCTGAGAAGTACGTGTAGCGGCACATTTTTGATTCACTCATGCTGATTCACAAACGATTGGCTCGCTTAATACAAGTTCCCCCCCCCCCCCCCCCCCCCATATCAAGTTTGTAATCTTGGCACAAATAACAATGATATGTACTTATTACTATGAATACCGATATACCGATCACATTATTTACCTCTCAATAACCATTATGTTGGGGATTCTTTGGGATGTTCTTTTTCAACAACTGTTAAAAATGCTTGCACTTACTCTTTGTATCACCACCCCGGCAACCACCCCACGGTATCCCCGGTACGCACATGCGTATCACCTTCGTCGTTGTCCTCGCCGGGGTATTTCTTCACCGGGAAATAACCCTGGCCAGCTTCTTCGCTATCCCCGGTACTTCCGACGATGAATACCCAATTCTGATTCTCATCTGCATATTTTGGAACTTCGGGCTTGTACTTTCATTATTTTGGTTGAAGATGAAAGATCTAACAACTGATTTTCGACCAGTTGGCGTGCGTTTAGTACAATGATCCCCGACATGATTTATTGACCTGATACGTTAATGACGTCACAGGCATAGCGCCCAATTTGAAGAATTTCATTTTGTTTTATAGGGGGGTCTAGGAAAATAATCTTTTCAGTGTAATTGTGACTTACCTGTAGCAGTTTGGAAATAAAACTTATGTTTCTCGTTTTTATAACAAAAGCTTTCTATTGATATATAATCATAATTTCATGGTGTGTGGACTTTAATAATATAATTTCTAACAAAATGAATGAAGTGGAGGCTCGCCAAACACCCAATTTTCCATCAAACATACCATATTCGACGCCTATTGTTTGGCCGAATCCTTGTAATTTTGACACATTTTTTTTTTGCTCAAACACCTAATTTATCCCGGAATTTATCACTAGTTGTTGGTGTATATAATAACATAATTTGTAGAATCCAAAAGTAGAAAGATTAAAACCTAATTAAAACATATACGACTAATTGCACACTCAAACATACACACACACCCCTACACACACACACACACACACACAAACACTCAACTCACGTCATCATCGTCATGATCATCATTATATTGTGCCTGTTATTGTTTAACACAAAAATTGCATATATTTAATATTTGTTTTACAAATAACAAGTAGTAGTTTTGGAAAATATAGGGAAAAGCTTCGTTGTTTGTAGGCCTACTAAAACTTCATGATTACGTTTTACAGCGGAGCGGTGGGTTATTATGAGTTGTTCTAAAGGCAACATCCTCTCATTATTTTTACATTGAAAATACAATTGTTTATTAAAACCAACCTATTTACATTCAAAACCAAATTTAAAGTGACAGGAGGAGATTATTTAGGATACGAATTTCTCTCAAATTGCACAGGATCGATTGTAGACCACCTACCAAGAACATTCCGAAGGTTTATTGGACAAACAAGTACAAAAGAAAACAGCAAACATTGTTTTGAACTTGCCTGACTATCGTAATTGTCCCCATAGAACACCGTGCTGTGACTTTCTGTCGTGCACGACAGAAAGTACTAAATCATCATATTATTACATAAAGACGGCGTATTCGGCTTATTTACTTCAGGTGTGATCTAATACATTGGAAAGCATTCCAATTATGCAAAAAACCCGGGTTCGAAAAAAATTGGGGGCGCTTCTTTCTGCAAAATCTCCTCATGTCTCTTTAAAGACACTATCAGTGATGTGATAAATCCGAAAATCGAAAAAAATCATCAAAATCAGATTTTTGAATGTTTGTAACAAGTTTAGGTATCCTAACACACCCTGCAAATGATAGGACCAAAAGCAACCTAATAAGGGCAAAATCGGAAATTTTAGTCATTACTGTCCGTTCGGACACTTACTACAACACGTAATTGAATGGAGATTCGTATCTTTGAACACTGCCATTTGCTTCCTTTTCTATTAATTCTTCAGTTGGAAAAGGTAACTTATGAGAATTTTAGAGACTTATTCTTCACTTTTGAACTATTTCTGCTAATTTCAAATATTTTCACTCTTTCGGATAAATCACTGATTGTGTCTTTAATTAAAGTATTTTGATATTTCGACCAAGCAAATGCTCCGCTAAGAGAGCGAGCGCAAAAGATCCAGCAGCGGAGCGAGCGCAGAAGATCTGTCAGTGGAGCGGTGGGTGGGTTATTATGAGTTGTTTTAGAGGCAACATCCTCTAATTATTTTTGCATTGAAACCAAAACTGTTTCTGAAAACCAAACTCTTTACATTCAAAATAAATTTTTAAATTTTAAAAGTATATTGAGATTTTGACCAAGCAGATGCTCCACCAAGAGAGCGAGCGCAGAAGATCCGTCAGCGGATTGAGCGCAGCGGATCGAGCGCAGTTGATCCACCAGCGGAGCGAGCACAGAAGATCCGCTAGCGGAGCGAGCGCAGTTGATTCACCAGCTGAGCGAGCGCAGAAGATCCGCTAGCGGAGCGAGCGCAGAAGATCCGCTAGCGGAGCGAGCGCAGAAATTCCACTAGCGGAGCGAGCGCAGAAGATCCGCTAGCGGAGCGAGCGCAGAAATTCCACTAGCGGAGCGAGCGCAGAAATTCCACTAGCGGAGCGAGCGCAGAAATTCCACTAGCGGAGCGAGCGCAGAAATTCCACTAGCGGAGCGAGCGCAGAAGATCCGCTAGCGGAGCGAGCGCAGAAGATCCGCTAGCGGAGCGAGCGCAGAAGATCCGCTAGCGGAGCGAGCGCAGAAATTCCACTAGCGGAGCGAGCGCAGAAGATCCACCAGCCAAGCTCGGCTGGTGGATATTGTTATTATACTATATTGTTATTATACTATTATAGTTTTCTGTTCTTGAGTGCAGTTAGGGCCTACTCCGCCGACGGATTTCTGCACTCGAGCGCAGAATATTTTCCCTCGCTATATAGTGACGGAGGTGTTTCCTGCGCTCAGGCGCAGATGCTCCGCCGACGGATTTTCTGCGCTCGAGCGCAGAATATTTTCCCTCGATATATAATGATAATGACGGAGGTGTTTCCTGTGCTCAGGCGCAGATGCTCCGCCGACGGATTCTCTGCGCTCGAGCGCAGAATATTTTCCCTCGCTATATAGTGACGGATGTGTTTCCTGCGCTCGAGTGCAAAGACTCCACCGACGGATTTTCTGCGCTCGAGCGCAGGATTTTTTCCCCTCACTATATAGTGACGGAGGTGTTTCCTGCGCTCGAGCGCAGAGACTCCACCGACGGATTTCTGCAATTGAGCGCAGGATTTTTTCCCTTCAATATATAGTGACGGAGGTGTTTCCAGCGCTCGAGCGCAGAGACTCCACCGACGGATTTTCTGCGTTCGAGCGCAGATGCTCCACAACCGGATGTTCTGCGGAGGGGCGCAGAAGCTCCAGTAGTGGATCACTTACATACATGTTTCCTGTCATGCACGACAGAGAATCAAAGCATGCTTTTATATAAGGCTGATTACTGCAGTAGGCAAATTTTATTTCGAAATCTCCTGAGAGATTCTGTGAGATCCCACTTCGCGCATGTGCAGTCATATCGCTTTCGTGCACATTGGCAGTAACTGTCAACTTGCAGAAAATACGAAAGTAATTGTTTGTATTTACAGAATAAAATTACCATCGGAACCTACCGATACGCTCATTATATGGTATAATTACCATGGAAACTAACAGAAAGAAAAACCCGATAAGTCTAATGACATAAGCGGGATAAAGGTGGACAAAAAATCTACCGCTACTACGGCTAATGCCACGGTGCCAAATTCGGCTACCTCGAACTCTGTGACTAAGGCCGGTAATCCGGCGAAGTCGTCTACAGCTACTTCAACAAAACAAACTAAAACGCCAAAGAGCGTAAAGAATACGGACGATAGTGAAGCAAAGGGCGACTAACACGCTTGGAGAAGCTAATGCGGAAACGTTTTCGAGAAATGATCATGACAGCAATATTGAGTGATGATCAGGCAAGTGAAAATACAGCATGTACCAGTGATGGGGATGGAGCAGGTACTAGTCCAAGTACTGCAACCTTTGACTCTAATGCCCTAATGGGCAGTGGTCATGGAATTGATATGAGTGACAGTGAGAGTGAACTTTCTGCCAGGCCCAGCAACGGCACTGACATGACTGAAAACGATATTGGACTAGCCCTTGTGAGCAAGTCATTGCCCGATAAAAACATGGAAAATGATCAAAACAAAAATACCACTGGCGATCATCCTGTTTGAGAGAAGCCCAAAGCAAAAGATATTGAAAATAAAGGGTTTGCTGCTAGATTTTCTGTACCTTCAGACATTGGGGAACCAATCAGAGAGGATGTAGCTCTTGGCTTAAAGTGCGCCCTCGTCAATAAAATGGGCGATAAAGAGGTTGCGGACACTATGGAAAAACATAAATGCCCAAGCAACTGCGAGGCCTTGGATGTACCAAAAGTCAACCCACCCAAATGGGATAACATACAAACCCACACCAGATCTTAAGATCTAAAACTTCAGAGGGTGCAACGCCCCTTGATCAAGGGGATTACAGCATTGGCCAAGACTATTGATAAGCCACTGACAGTTGAACAAGAAGAGGCCTTTCTTCTCTAAGCAACTGCAAACTTCGAGCTAAACTGTGTCAGGAAAGACTGCATTAAGCCAGACTTGAATCCTAGATACGCTCACCTTTGCAAGCCTAGTAATAAAGTGGCAAAATTCTTGTTCGGTGATGACTTGGGAAAACAAGTTAAAGAATTACAGGATGAACAGAAAGCAACGTACGGGGTCACAAAGAAAACTCCAAAAATGACGCGGGGACTGTATCAACCATACCCAAAATTCCCGGAAACACTCGCCAGATGGCAGCGGGCGGGAAAAGTCAAAATACGCAGTCTTTTTTGGGACAAATTTTGGAACTCAGTCGAAACAACACAAGTTCCCAAGTGCGAAACCAACAGACACACACCCAGCTACAAAGAAATCCACCAAAACCCGGCCCCAATCACATGGCAACAAGAAGGAACAGCCTGCTGATGAGGTGGTGTGTACCAGTCTAATTATTTGTTTTGAAGAAAAAACTTTACACACCAAGTGTTGGTGGGGGGTCGTTTGAAGCAATATCAAGCAGAGAGTGGGAAACCCTGACACATCATTCTGTAATATTATGCTATTTCAGGCTATGAATAGAATTTGAACAAGGCCTAGCACCATCCAAATGAGAATACCTGATCCGTACAGATTGCAAATTGAAGAAATCGAAGCATTGACATGAAATAGAACAATTGCGTACTAAATCATGTAATTGAACCTGCTTTTAGTGAAAGTGAACAATATGAACAATATAATATTGTTACTCAGCCCCAAAAGATGGGGCCATCGGATGATATTAGACTTATCTAATCAAATGGCATGTTGTTTTACAGACATTTTAAAATGGATAACATTTGAATCTGCCAGATCTTTAATAACCAAAAACTTCTATATGGCTTCACTCGACCTTAAGGATGCCTACTATTCTGTACCAATTTTTTTTTTTGGGCTGAAAATGTGGAAGTTTCTTAAATTTCATTCACTGGAAAAAAATGCTGTACCAATATCGAGCATTGCCAAATGGGGTTAGCTCATGCCGCAAACTTTTCACACACCATTACAAAAAGCCACCGTTTGCAAAGTTACGGAGCATGGGCCATGTGATTACTGGATACATAGACGACACACTGATTGTATCAAGTTCTAGGGATCAGTGTCTAACGCAGTACAAGCTACAGTTCAATTGTTGACAAGCTTAAGTGATTTAAATCCATCCTAAGTAAATCGTCTTGAACCAAGACAAGAAATAGATTAATTCAGGATTTGTTATAAATTAAGTTGAAATAAAATTTCTACCAAAATGAGGAAAAAAACAAGATATTAAAGAGTTGTGCAGAAGCTTGCGTTTAGAAAAAGAAAGCCTATATTAAACATGTGGCAAAAGTTCCATTGGTAAACTGGTAGCAGCTTTTCAGCAGTACAGTATGGGCCACTATACTACAGATCATTGGAAAGAGACAAAACAAAGCATTAAAGCAAACCGGGGACATTATGATAGGAACAAAATGGATATTTCAGAGCCAGGCAAAATCTGGCTGAATTGGGATTATGCATGTTGATCATTGCCTTCTTCATGAATATGATCGGGCTAAACCTGACATGCATATTGCATCTGTTTGACTGCTGGAATGGGTGTGGGTGGGGGGCAACAATGGTACCGTTCATTCATTGGCGGATTGATGGAATTTGGGGTGGAATACCATAGAAGTGTCTGAGGGCAGAGCTAATGAGATTTAATTATTGGAAATCTTAGCAGCATTTTCGCAATTGCAAGCATTTTGTATAACGAGAGACCATAACATTCATGTAAAATTAAATATTGGACAACACAACAGCGTAGCTTACATAGCCCACAATGGGGGGATCAAAATCTGAATCTTGTAATGAGCTAGCAGCAACTGTGGCAATGGTGCATTGAGAGAGCTATTTGGGTTTCAGTAGCACACTACCAGGAGTGGAGGAAAACACTCGGCAGAAAAAAAATAACGGGTTGTTTCAAGAGATGAAACCGATATGGATTGTTGAACAAAGAATATTTAAACAATATGTATAGAACTGCACATGTATCAACCACAGGGCGATCTTGAATCAAGGCTTAATACACAGCTTCAAAGATACGTGTCATGGAAACCAGATCCAGGAGCGAAGCAAGTAGAAGGCACTTCATGGACTTGGGACCCATCAAATTTTATGCATTGTTCCACCATTTGATATGGGAAAATGTCTTCAGAAAAATAGCTGTAGATACGATCTGAGGGAATACTGATTGTTCCAAAATGGCCGAACAACCATGGTTCCATATCGTTGCTTGAACATGCTCATTCAATATCCAGTGGTATTGCCCAAAATTCAAAAACCCTCCTATTCTCTCCGGGAACGGAAAATGCCATCCTCTTATACAACAAACTTGAATGATCTGTTGCAGGTTGTCCGGAAGTCAATCACGGTACAGGATAACCAGAAGAAGATGCTGCAACCATCATTATGGCCTCCTGGAGGGACTGTTCAAAAAAACAAACAAATATATGCCTCCATCGTTAGATGGCTCAAGTTTAGTGGCAAAAAGAAAATGAAATACGATGCAACTAATGCAGCCACAGTAGTAACTTTTCTCACATTGCTGTACAAGAGGGAGTTGGGGTACAACTATAAATATCGCATGCAGTGCCTTGTCGTCATTTGTTTTGCTTAAGGAGGAGACCACAGTTGTAGACAAACCCTTCATCTCACGTTTTTAAGGGGGTTTTTACATTACGCCCTCCGGTACCGCGAAATAAGTGATTTGGGATGTGAAATGTGTTCAACTGCTCAGACAATGGACGCCGGCAACTACTTTTAAGTTGAAACAGTTGACACTCAAGCTTGCAATGTTGATTGCTCTAACTACGGCACAAAGGGGTCAGACAATTAAAAAAATTGGTTTGGATTATTTGCCACTTGGAAACTTCAAAAGCAGTGTTCCTCATTTCGGATCTGATCAAACAGAGCCGACCAGGCCAACCTGGGTACTACAGTCAAACTCAGAGAATACCAGTGGACAGACGAATTGTGTGTTTACTTAACTATAACACTATCTCAGAGTGACGCAGAAATACCGTAACAAAGAGAACCAACTTTTCTTAACTTACAAGCGCCCCTATGCTGCCGTAAGTAAAGATACCATTGCAAGATGGCTTAAGGTGGTACTACATCATGCAGGAATCAACAGTGGTTGCTTTAAGGCGCATTCTACTCCAGCAGCTTCGACCTAGTGCGGCAAGCAAGTTGGGCGTTCCAGTCACAGCCGTGGGTCTAGTGAAACCACTTTTCAGAAATTTTACCAACTGTCCAATTGTAGAAAGTATGAGGGAATTTCTCAACTTTGCTAAAAAAAACTGGGACTAAAAAATGTCAGTTTCGAAGTTGGTATTACATGTTCAAAATTGAAGACTAATGTGAGAAAATGCCCTGTGGGGTAATGGTTGAAAATTTACCATAATTTGATGTGAAAATAAGTCAAAATACCACAATGTTTCAAAATTTTAATTGTAACTTGACTGTGTTACATATGGTTCAAGTGCAGAGAAAGTTTGAGAGAGAGGAAATTGAAAATTGGTGGACTGTTTAAAATGAGTAAACAAAAATTACCATGCTACGTTCTGAACTAATTGTAAACTTGAACAATGTGTTAGATTAAGAAGTTATTTGAAACAGACTGAAGTAATGAAAGACAGTTAAAGGCCAAACTGTTGTTTGGATGTTTACTGAAATATGATTAATACATTGTACCTGATGAGACATGAATGTGAATGTCTGATGGTCAGTTTATGAAGTTGTGTAAAATTGAGCTGTGACTGTTGGGACCTCTAAAGTATCACGGAATCTCTCAGGAGATTTCGAAAAAATGAAAGATTTAAACGAGAACTTACCTGATTGAATTTTAACCTTGATTTTATGAGAAAGGTCGAGTGAGAGATTACGTGCCCACCTCCCTCCCTTTTCAAGCTGCAAGGTTGTTCTCGTTATTCTTTCCAGAAAGTTTTTAGGGATTGGTTTGACCCATCCGGCACATCTCTCTTTTAAAGATGATGCCACTGCGCGAAGCAGGGATCTAACGTAATCTCTCACTCGAACCTATCTCATTAAATCAAGATTAAACTTCAAACAGGTAAGCTCTCGTTTAATCTTTCATTTTTGGTGATCTTTTCTATGCCTGTTTGTCCAATAAACCTAACATTTTCAGTAGGGCAAATGAGAGAGAGCGAGAAATATTGATCGTATAAAAAACTCTTGTCTCTTTACCAGAAATCAGCGCACGCGCGCTCTCTCGATCTCGATCTTACTCATCAACAGTATATCAATATAGCTTAATTAAAGGACACTATCAGTGATTCATCCAAATGAGTCAAAATATTTGAAATTTGAAAGTTTAAAAGTGAAGGATATATTGTAGATCCTCATAAGTTACTTTTTACAACTAAAGAATCAACAGAAAAGGAGAAAGAAAACGGCAGTGTCAAGATATGGACTTCCATTTCACTTACTGTGTTGTAGGAAGTGGTCTGTGCGGACGCTTATGGCTACTAAATATCGGAGTTGTCCTTGTTACGTTGCTTCTGGTCTTATCATTTTGCGAGTATAGGGTAAACTATAACTTTTTAACCCTTGTGCTAGGCAGCGCCAGGGTTATAGTATGACGCCGGAATGTAGTCCCAATTTAGGGTGTTTGACATAGGGCTATTTTTCTTTTTTTTTTTTTTTGCATTCTGTTGTATCGTGAACAAAATTTTGGTAGTGGGTAGGGGACAGCCTGCGCCAGGAACGTATAGAGCGATCTCCCGAAATCGGGGTGTAATTTGGCCATTTGGAGTTGTTTTTACAGAAATTTTGAATGGAATTTTGCTTGAAAGTCATTGGCCTTGTGTGCATTTCCAATGGTGATGTGAAGAATGCAATTGAGGCAAGGATTTGTTGCAGTGTGAAACTCTATGCTCAAAGTAAAGGGCCTTACTGATCATATGGTATATGTCTTTCAAGTAACCATTTCACTAATTAGCATTGAAAGTTTTAGTTACTACAAGTTTTAGCATTTAGCATTTGACCTACTAACAGGTCCATGGTCACATTCACTCTACCTCTGGAAGAGGGAATATTTGAACAAACTATTTTTAAACATATCTATATTTTAAAATTTCAAGTAGGCGCTTTCTCTTAATAACCATAATATTAACTTGAAATATTATTTAATTTAATCATGTCTCATTATTAGAACTCAAGCTTTAGACATTTACCACAATCAATTTCCCCACATCTATGTGGAAATAAGGATGTAACAATGTTATTCTGGTTTGGAAAGAGGACCATACCAAGGACAAAATTGAATTGAGCTTGATAACATACTTGCTAATTCAAAACAGTTTGCTCTAGAGAGAGAACAGCCAAGACAGCCTTGTTCAATACATTGTACTTGTAATCACTTGGCAGTAAATTTTGTGTTTATTCTTGCTAAATGATAGTTATGTTATAACTTCAATTAACACTATCCAATTCACAATTGGGGTTGTCCTTGATTGGACATGGCTATATAGGGGTATAGTACTGTGACTGATACTTCATCCCAGAGTGCTAACTTCAGTATCATGGGACTTGACCATACTTGGTTTCAACCTTTATACTTTCAACTCGGCAGTGGTTATTTTTATATTTCAAGTCATTTTATCTTTAGGATTTTAGTTGTAGGAGTTATCTAGCTTTGACACAATATTTGTCCAGAAAAAAATATGTAGGGCCTACCCTTCCTCAACAAAACATTGTTATACATGTTAGAAACATAATTTGTTTTGAGACATTATATAAAAATAACCAAATAAGTGAATACTTGTATATATTTGTCACAAAAACTTGACAGGCCCTTAGGACTATTTAAATTGGTGCTGCCATCTTATTTGATGTGCAAATAGAAATTTAAAAGACATGTGACTATATAGCCTATTAATAGAGAGGCAATTGTCTTTTCACACTATTTTTATCATCATAATCAACTAAGAAACATAATTCTACTACCTATTTGATTTTCATTGCTCTTGTGAGCCGTTGCATATGGAAAACTGTGATTTTTTTGTACCCAACTTTGTACGTCCTGGCATAAGAGTAGAGACCAATGTTTACCATTTCACAAAAGTCAAATTCTGTTTTGTATTCTTTTACAAAAAACAATTTTCACCCAAAATTTTTTTTTTTTAATTACATTAAAAATGAAAATGACATATTACAGCTGTGGAGAGATTATCAGTCATGAGTCATGGAGTGTTCCCAAAAGTTGGCCTTCCATGCCCGACTCGTTGGTTGTTCACTAAACATTTCGAGATTACAAACAAACAATTTGAACAGGACAAACGGTATTTGAAAGCTAAGACTGTGCCTTTTGAAGGTGATTAAGTATCAGGTCACAACTATATTTTGTAATTGGCAAAGAGGGCACTTTTTTCACTTGTACAAGTTTTTTGATGAGCCAGGAGTAGATACCTGCTTTATAATAAGCAAGGGTTTACATGCACGTGTGCTCTTGTTCAGATGTGCAAAAATCGGATTTTTGATGATTTTTTCAATTTTCTGATTTAGTAAAATCACTGATAGTGACTTTAAAGGAATGGTACTAGGTACTGGTAGTCATCCCATGTATTGCCAAAGGAAAAAAAACAGGATTTTGAAGGAACAATGCTTCTTCAGTCATGAAACAACATACCACCATTAGGAACCAATTAAGTTCAAATAACAGGACAAAACAATGCAAAGGAGTAAACTACAAACTGTCTTGAAAAGTCCCTTGTAGAAGATGTCCTCAATCCTATGTGGGTGATGTGAGTACAATTTGGTGTCTTGACAAAAATAAATTCCGGTCAATATTCGTGCTCCACTGCAAATGGATCAATGAGCAAGTTCTGACAAAGTTGAATGTTGCATCAGAGGAACTGTCAATAAAAACCTAAGTTTTCTGCTGGTTTTGCCATAGACACTTTAAATTAAGTTACCCTTGTGTGATTTCTTATCTTGCCTTCAATTGACTATACTCGGAGGACATAAACCCTTTGGCGAGCGCATACTTCTAGGTTCTCTGCATATTTACTGCGGAAAAAAAACTTCACTGGCCTCTGATTGGCCACTGAAGCGATCTGCTGGTGCTGGGTCACCGACCACGCATCATACATGCATATCAGTAGCTTCCCACAATGCATTGCTTCCATAGGAGTTTTGTACAGGTTGTCATGTGAATCGTTAGAGATGAAATACTCTTAAAATGCAAGTTTGTGATCAGTACTGTCAATTTAGCCATGTTTCATCACTAACGATTCACGTCAGTACCTGTACAAAAACCTCCTTTGGAAGCAATGCATTGTGGGAAGCTACTGAAATCTTCTCTTCGCACTGATAGCCCCATCCCCTTTTACAACCAGGTGGCACACACTCGTCAAAAGGTTTCTGTCCCCGAGTATAGATGCAGAACTTTTGCACAATCTTTGTGAACGCTGCTTGTGCATGGGTCAAAGTTCAGCAGCATTTACTTTAAGACTGACATTACTATTGATGCATTAGTGATGGGTAAACTACCTTACAACCCTTTTGATTTTTGTGTTGCCTGCCATAAGGCAGGAAGACACTTAGGGATCTCTTTGTCCACTGTTGTCTGTTGTTGATGTCTCTTGTTGTTGTGAAAAAGGGTTAACCTTGCCTGTAATATCCGCATACTTCGATGAATTTAAACCAAACTTAAGTCATAGATGCAACATGGGATCCTTCATTTGCTGATGAGGTCAAAGGTCACATGCCAAGGTCAAAGGTCATGTGAGGTTAAGTTGTAAGATAGGCTGAAAGTGTAAAATTGACCTCAATTGAAAAGTTGAAGTTCAATTGGAACCAAACTTGAGTCATAGGTGCAACATTGGATCCCTCATTTGTTAATGAGGTCAAAGGTCACATGCCAAGGTCAAAGGTCATATGGGCCTATCATTTACAAACCGCGACAGCAGGCGACACATGCGGTCCGAGGACCGATGTATTTTTAATCATAAAATAACCTATTTACACCCTTAACCTTGCTATAGTCCTGATCAACCTTCATTGCCACCTTAGATTATTCACTTTTGCATTGATTGCATCTGTGTGTGTCTCTCTCCTCTTTCTTATAAACAGATGTGCCAAAGAAGAAAGCATGTTCATCGAGTGCCTAACAGGTAATGCTACAGAAGTGGACGGAAACACAATACTGGAATCTATGGACATACTGGAAGTCCCTGTTTGGGCCAATCTAATTGCCTTAGCCGGATATGTTCTCTTGTTTCGCCTGATGGCGTATTATATCTTGAAAATCAAGTACAAGCCAAAGTAGTGGGATCAATACATATGGATAGTATGCTTGTAATCAATAATAAATGTGACCTGCTCCCACAAAACCAGGACAAAGTCGCCAGAGTACTTTAGGAGAAAGGGATCAATAAACTTGTATAAAATCAATAGAAAACAAAAGAATTCAAGGCATATATTGATTTTTTGAGGACAAAAGAACGGAGCAATGCTACTAGGTTCACATCATTTTAAAGCTGGTTCTCAGCTATTTAAATATGTGTAATATCAAATGAAAATTTTTCTGACTTTATCCAGGTTTCGTGGGGCAGGTCACAAATTATTGATGCCAAATTAGTGCAATACTGATCGGCATGGCCAAATATAGATGAAAGTATAATTCATGCCAAAGCAGGGGGTCTGACCTTTTGGTTGGGGCTCTGTAAAATGGGTGTAAAGCTAACTTGAAAAAAATGGTCACAAAGGTCATTGACTGATTTAAAGGTGCAACAAGAGATTTTCACATACAGGATCCCTAAAACATATGAAAATTTTATTTGTGCACCAATGTAAAGCCTTTTAATTAAGTCCCCATGTGAAAGGATAGATGAAAAAAGTTTCTTTGGTACAGAAATTGTTAAATTTCTATACTAAATTCAGCCTATAATTTATTTTGAAATTAAGAAATGAAAAATTACCTTTGTTTCACTTTCAAGGCATTTCCTTAACCAACGACAAGGTAAGAAATCTTTTGGGTCTTATATGAAATCCACTAAATATGACAAAATATATGAGTGCCCCTAAATTCCGCTTGCACCTTTAAGAAAAGCAGTCAAGAGAAAAAAGGTGATCTTCTTCCAAAAAGGGACCAGTATAACCTTAGTTACCGATGTCAATTAACAACTTAATTGATAAACAGTAGACAGTCGATGCTCAATGTTGGTAAAAAGACCAACGTGTTTGGGGGGTCCCCCAAGCCTTCTCATTTAAAACTGGGGGTTTGAGCAGGGGTTGATAAAAATAATTTGCCCAAAGTGCGGTAAATGAGGTCGGAAAGTCGCCCAAATCGATAAACAGTCGCGGGCAAACCGGAAGTCCCATAGACAACCTGTATTAAAAATTGACTAAGAAATCGCGGTAAAATTTGGGGTCGCTGGTGCCTTTCCAAGTGCCCAATTGGGCTACCAAATTTGAGGGTGGGCAACACTGGGTTGAGTGCCTTTATCTGCAAAGTAGGCATATTGGATCATTATCTACTTGCAGCTCTTAAAGGGACATTCTAAAATCAAGTAAAGTTGCAGCAGCTTTACCTGCCATCAAAGTGCCTTTTAAATAACAGTTTGCTTTTGTAATCTCTATTTGCAGCACTGTAAGGGCATGCTAAAATAGTTGAATTTTGTAGCAAGAATATTTAGCAATAAGCATTTGCCACTTAAAGGTTGCCAATTTTAATTTAATCTTCCAGTAATAAACAACAACATTAGCAAGAATATATTCATGGCAAGTATTGTATCAACTGAACTATTTTTGCCAAAAAAAACATGCCAAGAAAACAAGAATTTGGCCTATAAAAAAATGGGGCAATGTGAAAAATGACAAGTGTCTCAGGAAAAAAAAAATCTTCATTAAAAAAAATAAAAGCAGGCAGAAGACATGCCTGAGTTTAAAAAATATAATCAATCTGAAAAAAGCGCCTGTTGCTCTATGCGGCAATTTTGTGATAAACAGTTTTGTTCAAAAGATTATGCAAATCAAAATGTGTCAAATTTCACATGAGTCACTTCATGAATTCATTGCAGCAAACCAAATTCCATTGGGAGTGGAGCCTTTAGTGATTGTTTGTTTGGATTCAACCAAGTTTACCACAGTAAGAATAATTGTTTTAAACACATGAAATGTGTTTCAGTGTGGTACTTGTTGGAAGGTGTGCCAGAAAGATCGACACTCTAGAAACACTCTACTAGTCTTTGGTAACAACTTGTTATGCTTTATAGAATAAAGCACATCAAGCAAAAGAGAGTGCTAGAGACTAGACACTCCAATTTTACATGGCACATATGATGCTCTACACACACTCTCTACTACAATCTTGGTCAAAAGTAGTTGGCACACCTTGTGGCAATTTATACTTTTACATTGACATAATTTGGCCATTTTTGAAGGTACCAAATTGAACTTTTTTTTGGTTTCAAGCTTGAAGTGTTTGCAAATCCCTAAAACCTCCCCCTTCCCCACCAATCAATGTTGAGTATTCACTGTAACACAAATTCAGGTTTCAACATTGTTCCGGGAGAGGGGACGATTTTACCCTACGGTAAGAAAAGTGTGCAAACACTTATCCAAAATTGTAGTCTTTGGTGATAACAAGTCATGCTTTATAGAATAAAGAACATAAGAGAGTACAAGAGACTAGACACTCCAAATTTGCATGGCACATATGGCACTCCAGAAACACTCTACTAGTCTTTGGTAACAAGTCATGCTTTATGGAATAAAACCATAACACTGTGTAGGTTGAATTATAGACTCACTGTAACTACTGTGCTGACCCTAGTATAGTCCCACCTGTTTTTAACCTGAAATTAGTTTGAATTTAGGGGGTGGGGTTCACCCTAACATGAAACACATGAGCATCAACATTTCTGCCTTTCAGAGCTAATCTTATTCCAGATATTTTCAAGTGTTAAATGAGGTGTGTGATCAACAAAAACCTGTAAATGAACTACAGCATGAACCTAATTAATTTTGTAAAGAAAATCACAAGATACTACCAAAACAGTAATGATTGTAACAAAAATTGCTTTCCAGCAAAAAACTTATGGTGGGATTATAACAGGATTTACTACTATTCTTCAGATTCTTTGAAAACTGGGGGTGGGATTATAATCGAGTATGGGACTATACTCGGGTCAGTACGGTACTAGCAATTTGGTAAGTGTGCCATATAAGACACTCTAGAAAGACTCTACTACTAGTCTTCGGTAACAACAAGTCCTGCTTTATGGAATAAAGCACATCAAGTATAAAACAGTGCTAGAGATTAGACATTCCAATTTTACATTGCCAAATTTCCACAAACATTTGAAAACCTAAGTGAATGAAGGGCACAAGTCCACTCTAGTATAGTTGCCAGTGAGCAAAAAGAAAGTATTCTCATCATCAACTCAATTCTGTACCTCTTATTCTCACTGTAAGAGAGTATTAAACTGGACCCTTCTTTCAATGAGGATTCATTGGTTGGTGGCCGAAGTTATTAATTGAAAATTGCTTCTTAATTGTTAACAAAAAGAGTTCATGGATGTACAAAATCAACAGGAAAGTGTGGCATGGAATTTACTTTATTAAAAAGAATTGGCTATACAGAGTGGTTCAAAAAAAGGTTTACACTTTTATGTCTGCGAATTTCTCAAAAGTGGGTGGACATATCACAATTTTTTAAGATATTCATTAACTACAATATCTTGTTAGAACCTGGTGAAAACCGCATTGAAAACAAAGCTCAAATAAAATGGTGGCCTTTTAGAGAAAAATGTTCAAAAAAACCACTTGCACACACATAAGTAATCATGATGGTTGACAGCAATCAAACCATTGCAATGAAACGGGAGGCTAACTCGACGCAACAAACTACTGACCACCCTTCGAGTTTTAATGAAGTGTTTACCATTTGAAAGTGAATGAGAGAATATCCCAACCATAAAACTGAATTTGAAATGTCCATTTACATACCGTATTGTTTCCTAATAAACGCCCCGGGGGGCGGTGCATTTTTCAAAAAAGGGGGGGCGTTTATTACAATCAAAAATGGAAAGTCAAAAATCCCAAAAAATCACCTTACGCTTATTTTCGCTGATTACCAATAATACAAATGAATGCTGTTTTCGCACCTACCGATTTCAAAGTTCTATATACTAATTAAACTATTACAACTGTGCACTACTCTGTGTTAAATACGTCACACTCGTCATAGCAACTACATGTTATTTGGAAGCCATTTTGGAAATCTACAAAAAAAAACACTGTGCCTGATCAATTGCGACGGTAAATTTTCTGAACAAACCACACACCTGACGATGTTCTTGGATATCTAAGGATCATTTTTTAACAGAGGGTCGCCTGGCAAAGTCAACGAGAAAGTGCATTTTTCTGTGCTGTAAGATTTAGTTATAATGGGCTTGGGCGGCCAGTTACCATTAGTGAAAGTAGAAAGAAAAACATTGATGACACAGCGATTTATGGTAGGATTACGACTTTAGTTTGTTTTGGCCATTAATCATGTGATTTAGGTAAGCTTAACTCATTTTCTTGAATTTTTTAAACCAAAATCGTAGGGGGGTTTTTTTTTTTAGAGCAGGGGGCGTTTATTAGGAACAACACGGTAATAATTAAGGTGATTTCAACTGGGGGAATTTTAAATTGAAAGAGACTTGCATGTTTTTCTAGTCAAGACTGATCAAGGCTCTGCTTGTATATACATTTTCAATGTTTGAATGGTTTTGGACAAGATCATTAAGAAGAAATATTTCAGCCGTTATTTTATTTTTAAATTTATAAGAGAAACATGAAATAATTTGAGATACTTTAATTCTTACCTTTGGGGTATTTATTAAATACCAAGTCCCATGGGGGGTGCATTGTTCAATGTGTGCATCAATCTTGGATATAATTCATGACCGCCAACAGAGGGCCATAGACTTAACGTATGTGCAAAGTGATTTTTGACCTTATTTCTTTAGATAGCGGCCATTTTGTCATTTCAGCTTTGTTTTTAACTACGTTTTACCGGGGTCCAACAAGACATTATAGTTAATAAATACCCTCTATTTTGGTACATCTATCCACTTTTGAGAAATTTTGCAGACAAAAAGTGTAACCTTTTTTTTGGACCACTCTGTATAGAACAGCCGGTGAGATGGAATAAGGAATTTTATACAGCTTAAAAGTACTAAAGTATACTTGCAGTCAAGAAATTCTAAAATAAAGGAGCCAATATAATTTTATTATTGAAAAGAAAAAAAACATTAAAGATATCCTGTAGCATATGGTACATGTAGAACTAGGAAGAATCATGCAGTTTGATTGGGTTTCTCCTATGCGATATGGCAATAGATAATGGGTTATTCATTTTGCACTTATGGCATACTGCATTTTACCAACAGTACATAGGTCTACCCACTTGCGTATATTCCATGGATGGTTTGATTTATTTGCTTGATGAACTTCCCAGTTTGATTTACATGTTGATAAGTATATTTGTTGATGTCTTTAACAATTCCCTGTAAGGTTAATTTCCAACCTTTCTTCAATTCACTGGGGCGTTGAAAGCAAATTTAAGTTATGACTTTAAAGTTTGTAGTCGTGTTGTTGTTGTTGACATTTAACATTTGCTCTTGAAGTATAGCTGCAAATCTTGCAGGAGTTCTCTATACAAGTTGCAAGTATATACTTTACCATCTTATACCTAAGAGTTCTATCTAATTTCTAGTTCCCACGTCACAACTTCACAAGAGTACAATATACCTCAAAGCAGTATAATGTAGTATATGCAGTAAGACAATATATCTGAAATGTCATAGGGATATTTAAATTGTGCTTGTTTACAGCAAAAAGAAGTATTTTTGCTTTCTTCATAATCAGCATATTTATTTTTTAAAATTTATGGCAGATAGCTAAGAACCAGCAATTTTTTCATCAGTAATGCTTATTGTATCTTTTTTGCCTTGTGTGTGTAAACTTATTGGATATAGAAACGACATGCCAATCTTGTAAGGTCAATTTATTTTTTTTGTATAACCAATTTGATGTTAAATTCTGTAGAGGGTATATGAAATTGAGCTATTTGCATCAATCTTCTAGAACAGGCATATGCAAATAGTGGCACACATGCCATTTGTGGTATGTGACGGGCATGCAAGGAACCTAACATGGGTCTGGACATGTTACTTGCTATGCTGTCATTGCATAGTGGTGCTTCAGATCAATTTCATTTTGCAAAGTGGCACTTCATATTTGTGAATCACTGTTCTAGAATGCTTATTATATTGTTATCCCAGGGGTAACCTGTACACAAGCCTGGGTAACCACTCGAGTTACAAGGGGGTTCCCTGCATGAGACCAAAAATGAATGAAATGGGACCCTATCTGAGACCAGATCTGTTCAAATAGATACCCTATCCGAGACCAAATCTATTCAAATAGACACGCTATCTGAGAACCAAGGCCAAGCAATATTACCATTGGAATTTTAACCTGGGATTTTACACTCCATTTGAACTATTTTATGATCTTTTATGGACTTTTTATTCTGTTTTGAGCATGATATCAACACAAAAATCATCATTTTAACAGATTCCTGCTGATTTTATACTCTACCTGAAACTGAAAAGTAAAATTTGATACCCAATGTGAGACTAAAAGCTGAGATCAAAGAGACATAGGTTGAATTTGATACCCTATATTGGCAAGTCTCGAGACCTGCCCAGGTCTCGCGTTTTTTGTAACGCGGGTGCTTACCCGACCAGAATACCCAGTTACCCCCCAGGATTGTTATGCCTAGGATATGTGAACTTATTTAAAGGTGCTCTTTCTGATCTTATTTGGTGTTCTGTTTTCTGCGTTGTGCCTACACAGGCATATCATATTACTGCACAGTGTAGTGAGCACAGAAAGGAATCCGCTTCTCACACTTCTGTTGCACTTAAATTGAGCTTCCATTATGGGCTGAATATGTGCACTTACGCAACACATTTGTTTGTAAATGGCACATCTCACACTGTACCAGTGTGAAAATGTGCATCAAGTGAACAGTCTAATGCACATTGACATAGATCTGGATTTAGAATTATCACATTGATGCGGATCTGGTGCCTTATGTAGGAAGCTGTATTATTGATATTATTAAACATTCATGAAGTGCCTTTACAAAAGATCAAAGCAATGCACAGCAGAAAGAACAAATTACAATCAAAGAGACACTG